>BPLR01003436.1:0-71299 GCA_021605095.1 Caerostris extrusa
GGCGATGAGATTATATTGTTTGAAATATATCTTGCGATGGAATACATTTGAATATATATTGTTTGCCAGCATTATCGAATCATATTTGTATTTCATCCAATTCGAAATGTATTAAAAAACATACTATCTTGACAGAATAAAAACATGCGAGGGGAAAAATAAATACATGTGATGATAAAAAAGAAATAGAATTTCTAGAGGTGAAAAAAGAACTGGTAACAAAAGAACGTTCTTTTTTTCCCCTTCGAATATTCAAAAGCGCCATTTTATTTACCCTCTACGATACACTTTGTGTTTATCTTTCTTTTTTTTTTTAATATTTATTTTTCATATAAATCAGAATAAAAGTGATGAAAAAAAAAACAAACAAAAAAGAATGAATGAATGACGTTGATAAAAATCATTTAAATAAATAATGAAACGAAAACGAATGAGAACTCTTATATAACAGCTTCAAATAATCACTAATCATTTGGGAGTTGGAAGTAATGTATTTTTGACAGATGATACATTTTTTTTTTTTTTTTTTTTTTTTTTTATTATTATTTATTTATTCTCATCTCTTCTAAGCTAATTTTTTATTCTTTGTATATTCAGGGAAATAACTTATCTTGTGTCTAGCCACGAACAATTTCTGTCTTATTATTATTATTTTTATAATTCCGTTTGGTTTGTTCTTTAACTGTCATTATGTTCATCATGTCAACCCTAGGGGGCGCGCCCTTAAGAAACCAATTACAGTCATCGTAATTTACGATGCCAGATTTGATTATGAGTTTTTTTTTAACATGTTTTATTTTGCAAGTATCCACATTTTCATTTTGTTTTTTTTTTTTTTTTTTTACACATTCAAAACGCTTTAAGGTTGATGAAAGATGTTTTTCTTTTTAATTTTTTAGAAAGAAATACATCAACATTAATAATGAATATAATAGCTCTGTTGAAAAATATTTTAAGTGTTCATAATATTTGTTTTTAAAAACACATTTCAGAAAGTAAAAATTATGATATTTAAAACAACATGAAATAATTAATAAATTTGTCAAGGACAGAAATTATACAACGTAATAAAATTGTATCTAATTTTTATCCCACTAATAAAAAAAACTTAAAAACTAGTTTTTAAAAAAATTAATGATAAATATTAAAAAATAAATTATTCTGGTATCTTTATTTTTTTTATTTATAAGTAATAATCTATAATTTTGAGAAGTCTCTCTTTAAATGAATTATACTATTATTTATTTTGCAGAAAAAATTGTTACATTATATCATTTTTTTTTTTTTTAAATAAATATTTTAACTTATAAAATTTTGATTCGAACAGATTTTGTTTAAGGAAAATACAGGGTGATCATAATTAAGTCCCACTTTTCAAAATACTGTTAAAAACTTACTCGTCACAATGAGTTCAAATTTGAACTGAAGATACTTGAAGAAGGAAGAAACGGTATAGCATCAAAAAATTTTTTTTCAAAGTATATTAATAGATGGCGCTGTAAGCGGCATAAAAGAAATAATTCGGCTGCTAGTGATATTTTGAATCAAAGTACAACGTATTTGGAATGAGCTACACATTAAACCAACTGTAGTGTTCAATGTGCTTGATTGTTTAGGGTTTTTGACGGAAAAAATGACATCCGAGGTCATTCAACAGTTGTGGCATTATTAGTGGAAAGCCCATCCCACGACGGCAAGTTATATTAAATTTGGGAACAAAGGAAAAATCGGTGGAATTTTTTTTTGATGCCATGCCGCTTCCTCCTTCTTCAAAGTATCTTCATTCAAATTTGAACTCATTGTGAAGAGTGGTTCTTTTTTTACACATTTTGAAAGTGGGACTTTAATTATAATCACCCTGTGTATATATATTGAAATAAACAGCCACGTATAGTCACTGTTGTTAGAAATAAGAGCAGTGACTATGGTGTACCATATATAAAAATACCTCGTTAAAACGTCACTTTTCAAGGCGATTTAAGGAGAGTGTACTATACATATGTATAGTCTTCGTTTATATATCATAATAAACTAATAAAATTTATTCATTTAAATCATACTATTTTAATAAAAATGAAATTTCGCGTTTTATTGAAGTTTGACCCAACTATTTTCATTTACTAAAAACTTACAATTTTGATTAATTGATCTCAGTAAAATGAATAAAATCAGAAAATCAATTAGAAAATATTGAATATAATAAATAAAAGTATCATTTTCAAAACAAGAAGAGTAATTACTATGATTACATGTATAGTAAATTCAGAAATTTCTGCATTTAACAAAAAAGTTAATTAATTTGAATTTATTAGATAATGTTATTTAGGCAAGAAAGCATAATTTTAATTAGGCTTTAGACATAATTTAAAGTAGTTTATGAGTTCAAATATTCGATAGTTTATATTTCAAAATTCATTAAAATTACAATACAATTTGCTATGTTTGCAAAACAGTTTTTAATGGGTTTATTAGAATCTATCAGTCTATTAAATATCTATTTTAGAAATTGAGATAATTACTAGCAACAGAATGCAACTCGTTTAAAAAATAGAGAGGAGTTTTATTAAAATATTATCAAGAAAAGTTCAATTAAATATCTCTACTGAAAGCCAAAATTTAGTTATTTTTTGCCCCATTGAAATACAAGATGGATTTTTTAGTAATCTTAAGATATTTTAACAACTATGTTATTAATTTAATTTTGTAAAAGCCAATATCTGCTTTTCATAAATATTTAAGTTTGCAAAGAGTCTATTCTTCGGGCATACTTTTAAACTTAATTTTTTTCTTGATTATTTTCACTAAAATATTTTTATTAAAATTTCCTTACGCGTATTAAACTCATGCGTAGAATTTAAGATTAAAAAGTAAGTTTCTATGTTGTTTAATAACAAGAGGAAAAATTCTTTTCATTAAAATTATTTTGATATAAATTAATTCTACCTTATCTTTTTTTCTTTTCAAAGCTTTAATGCATTATATATAGTGATGGATTATTTTTCATTTTGAGGGAAAAAAATCCCCATAAAAGGGATTTTACACAAGGCTGTATATCGACTTATTGGAATTGAATAACATACTACTCTAATGTAAAAGAAAAGTAAACAAAAATTACCTTTTCAAAATTACTCTCGAATAAATAAAATCTTTACTTTTAAAAACGGAATAGATTTGATTATTTTTACAAAATTCCCATTTTCCGAGAGAGAAGAGTGAAAAGGTAAGAATAAAAAAAAAAAGTTAAAATTGTTATTAGGGAGAAAATAATTACATCAGAAATGAATTTTCGAGTCGACAAAATTGAAACGAAGAAGTTACGAAAAGAATTGAACATAAAGAAAAATTTCCACCGTTTTCCAATGATGGAAAAAAGGCGAAATAAAAATTAAAATACACACTCAATAATTTCGAATGCAAAATCTTTTAAAGTTGCCATTTTTTTTTCGCTAATGATTTGTTTTTAATTACATACTTGCATTTAAGAAAACGGGCATTTTTGTTTCGAAATAAATGCCAATAAGGAGCAAGAACTGTTATTAGAAGCAATAACACACTAGCGCGGACAAAGATGATTACTGAAGGCATTTTGTTACTTTCCAAAATTGGTCGCTAGGAGGAGAAGTTTTGTAACGACTTTTCCAGGAAAATTAATTGTCGTTTGCTGCGTAAAATGACAATTAATCGTTGATCCGTAGTTTCATTTACGCCAGGGCGAAAATTTTTAATAATTTATCTGGACATTTAATTACAATGTCAGAAAAGTAATTATTTTTACTTTTCTTGTTCAGAGCGACGCAAAATCTGTTTCATTTGTATTCAGTGAGTTTTCTGATGATGATAATGATGATGCTCTCTGTGCTTTCAAATTGAAGAGAAGTCAATTCTGTTCTGTGCTTTAAAAAATTAAATCCAAGTTTTTTTTTTTTTTTTTTCCATTTCCAAGAAACAATCTGAGTAAAAGATAGCGGATATCTGAGAAAAAAAATTTTCCACTGATGTAATTGGTAATTAATTTTTATTTTATGATAGTGACGAAAACTCTGTATCCACGAGGATAAAATCAATTTTCTTACGTACAAAAAAATATTTAGGAGCATTTTGATTACGACGATAATATTTTATTAAGTTTGTAACTATTGAATTACAACTGGGTAATTCAATAGTTACCTATATGCAAGTTACTATAAGTTGATTTATTATTTGAAAAGAAATCTAATCAAATCTTGATAATTAAATATTGAAACTTTTAGCAAAAGAAAAAAACTATGAAGACAGAATATTTTTAATTTATAAAACTGAAAACGCATTCTGATTTACAAACAAAACATTATATTAGTTATCGTTATTATTTTTGTTCTAATGGCGGTATATACAGTTCTTAACATTATTATTACGAACTCTGTAAATTTGTTTGACCATTTTATTACCGATAAAACGACTTCGTTGCATTACCGTTGTATTAACGTAGTTAACGTTATTTTGTTTCTTAAGATTAGAAAACTTTCGAGTATTTTTAGGGTAACAGTCGTATATCGTATCGGGGAGAATTCCACCAGACAGTCATCATCGATGCAAGGCCCTGAATCTACTCATTTTCTAAACAGTGACTGCAAAGTATACCATTTCAATATGAATCGAACCCTTATTAATTTTCCCAGGATAGGACACAGTCTATAACAATTAATGCATAAGTAAATGAGTAGAATAAAAACAAAAGAAATAGTTTTCTATAAAACATGAGCAAAAATTATATCTATTGTTGAAGGTTTGTTTCATTTGATTTTTCGCTCTACGGTCATTGTGTGCACACTTTAGGCTAATGATGACCGGGACTTGCAGTTTAACGCAGATTCCGAACCATTAACAAACATCCATGCCACCACCAGGTTCCGACTTCCAAAGGCCAGGGCGCCAGCCAATTGGCCACTATATTGTTCAAAGAGAAGCTCCTAATAGACAGAGCTGGGTTTCAGAATTGAGGAAGCTCGGTTTGAATCAATAAGTGAATCCAGCTTGTATGAATATGCTGGGGAGTTGTCCAATAAATGCGTAGGCTGGCAATGGCCCTCCGGTGCTCGATAAAGTAAAAAGACGATGTGAATCCTTCCAGATGTTACTCTTTAGTAATATTCAGTTCAAGTTCAATATTGCAACAAATTTGCAATGTAACAGGCTCTTCATGGTGCAACATCCTGAGTAACGCTGAATTTGTTGAATTCTAGTGGAGAATGTCCTCAGATCAATCTGCCTAGCATTTTTAAAAATAACATAAATGGACCTTTCACATTCTGTTTCTTAAATATTTAGGATAGTATTTTATCCGATATATTCAGAATACAACAAAAACTAATAAATAAACAATGTATGTTTTTATCGACCTTGATTAAGTTTTTATGTTACTTTTTAAGTGTCCATAAATAAATGCTTTTACGCATTTCATTTGCGACTTATTATTTATAATTACCAATTTCCAAATCCATATCTCCACAGAAATCAACCTCTTACAAAATCGAAGCATTAAAACTACCGAACAAATAATAAAAAGACAGAATAGAAATTTATATAAAAAGTAGTAAAAGAGTGTTCCTAATGAATAATAACAAAAAGTGTGTTCTACGTTAAATTCTAAATACATAAGAGAAAAATTTTAAAACATTGGAAATTCATACTGAGAATTATGGATGTAGAGCATTTTATTGCACGGTTTTGTGGAAATGTTATAATTACACATAAAAAAAAAACCATTATAATAATATGGGAATCCATTAAACTTTTACAACAACCTACATAAAATTTTCAATAAAAGTTAATATACGAGTATATAGTTAAAAGAGATAAGTTATTCCAAGGTAGAAAGGTCGTTGATTTATCGCTCTACTGTCTTTTTGCACACGACGGCTAATTAAACATTGGACCTACACTTTTAAAAGTGGATTCTGAACCACGAACAAACATCCATACCACCAGGATTTGAACCTGAAAGCCTATGGTAACTTGGGAATAGCTCTAGCCACTTGATCATCCAGCCGATGAGTGGAAAGGGGAATAATTATTTATGAGCTGGAAAGGAGAACAATTTTTTTCGGAGAGAAAAAAAAAAGGTGCTGTCTTTCTTTTGGAGGACGCAATTGTTTGAATTATTTCTTCTCATTCTTTAATTCGTATATGTATCAAAAAACAAAATTGGAGTAGCGAAAACGACACCTCATTATAATCAAGCCTTTGTATCTCGTCAGAGTTATTGTTTTGGAGAACATTCTTGGGAGTAAATTCCATCAACGATTTCTGGTATCAGCCGCAGATTTTTTAGTATCAACTCCAACAGTAAAAGAATTTCCATTCGAATATTCTAAGGATAGCATTTATGAGGATTAATAAATTATGGATCATTTCTGATCTTAATGTAATATTCAATAAAGTTTCATGTTGTTATTTTTGAAGCATCTTGTTTCATATAAAGTTTTAAATTTACTTCATCTACAAATTTTTAAAATAAAATATAAGAATAAAAGAATTCCAAAAAAGACTACCCTCGTTAGGTCACTCTGTATATAAAAACGAGGAAAAGTAATATTTTTAAAAATTAAATTAAAAATGCAATCTTGAGAATGGTTTGAGCATCAAGAAATTCAGAGCAAATAAATAAATGAAGGAAACATAAAAATACATACATTCGAAGAAAATTATTTTCGATTCATTGAGCATCATGTTTTTATAATCGTTTAGGTATAGGAATGAGTTTCATTAATTCAATATGCAAAGTGTAATTTTCTAAAGAGATTACTTCGTAGTATCTACTATTTGAATAATTCTTTATTCATGCTTACATCATTTTCTGGAATTATTCATACCGACATTACTTTTTAAAATAATCCTTTATTCATATTGGCATCACTTCAATTTATTCTTACTTTTTTTAAAACGAATCCGCACTGGGAAAGTTTCATTTCCTTCCATTTAAAAATAAATAAGAATAAAAATTAATGCTATTTAAAATTTTTACCATTTTTTTTCTCTTTATTATACTAGAACTATAATTCTGTTTCATAGCTATTAGAATTGAAGAATGAATTTTAAAAATATCTATCTCTGAGAAGAAAGACTGAAGAATGAGAAAAGAAAGAAGTTTTAGAATATTATAAATTTATGAAAGTTTAAAAATTATACTGACACTTTCTTTAAATTTAGATTTAAATTTGTAATAGTTTATAATACCTTTTCTCTGAATAATTAAAAAAATTAAATTTATATTTTGATTTTTAAAATACGGTAAATATCGTTTTATCGAAAAGCACTGAATTGTAAATAACGTATGCCTTTATGATATTTATTAATTACTTTTAATTGAACCGTGTATCATAAATACGATGAAATGTTTACACAAATTTTTAAAATAAAAGTTTATCAGCATATCCACTTAAATTACAAATATTTTACTTTTATTTTAAATCATTTCACTTTACATCTCAATTTCTTAAAGTTTTCGGAAGGTTTTTAAATAAATTTTCTCTCATATTTGAAAGTTATTGCATGTCTGGGAAGTCTCAAAATCATATTTTTAAATACATGAAATAGGCACACATTTCAAGAAATCATGATTGTTTAACAGCTTAAAACTTTGGTAGGATTTCGGGAAGTTAATAATTAAATCTTTTTATGGACATCAGCGGGCCCCAAGTTGCAATTATTTATGTCACGAACTGCCCCTCGACAAGTGGTGAGGACTGGACGTTGTTTTCTGGGTGGACTTTTAGAAATAATTGCCTTGCATTTGAGTATAATGTGTGAGAAAATCTAGGAAACTCCCACCAGGGAATCTTGATTATCAAGTCTTTTTACAGTTGCAATCAAGGCCTATCATTTCTTAAAGCAACAACTGCATTGGACGCTGCCCTCCGAAAGATGCTTTGCATGTAGTGCTGCGTTATAATATATATGAGTACAATGAAGCCATAATAGGATTAGTTATATATAAATTTTAATGTTTTGTAAATTTTGTTATAAATTTTCGTGTATGCTCTAATAGGATCCTTTATTTGCCCTTTAATGAGATTTATTAGCACATGAAAAAAGAAATCATTTTTTTTTTTAATGAGTTGGCGATTGGTATCAACCAAAATCGACCTCATAAAAAAAAAAAATTGAAATAATCATGAATTGAAATAATCTTAGAATCAATCTCATTAGCACAAAAAAAAAATCTTCCTCTTTCATGAATTTTGGTATTGGAATCAACCTCATAAAAATCAATATTGGAATAATCTTAGAATAAATCTCATAAAAAAATAATCTTTTTTTTTTTTTTTAAAGCATTGGGGATTGGAATCAGTCTTAAAATCGACCTCATAAAAAGAAATAAATTAGAATAATCTAGAATCAAGTCTCATAAAAAATCATCTTCTTTAATGAGTTTTGATTGGAATCAATCTTAAAATAAACCACAAAAATAACTTAGAATTAATTGAGAGAGAGGGAAAGAGAGAAAATGTACTTTTTAGAAACCCAATTATTTTATATAACAAAGCTAAAATAGGCATTCATTTTTGAATAAATTTCATGTGACCTTAATAATAATAAATTTTACAATAATAAATGTTCACATCCCCAAAATAAAAGAGAGGAGAACTGATAATTGATTTAATTTCAAGATTAAAGATTTAATTTATCAAGATGAATTTATTTAAGATTTTTAATTATTTCAAGATTCAAAAGGATGAACGGCAAAAAAACTGCAGAAACAGATAAAAGAAAATATTTTTATATAAAAATTATACAAAAGCAAGGTAAAAATCAAAGTGACTAGAAACCAGCAATAGATTTATTTTTATAAGAATCATACCTTAATTAAGATTTTCAAAGGTTGACCTATATTTGCGTTCACTTTTGTAAATAAGCCTGATAGACAGCGATGAACCATGTAGTCAGCACATATTAATGTATTTTATTAAAATAGAACACTCGTTCAAAATATAATTTTTTCTAAATATTCTTATCTAATTAATCAATAAAATAAATAAAGCTCATTTTACATCTGAAAATTATTAAATGTGAAATATTTAATTTAAAATTTTATAAACAGAATTAACTATCCTATGCATCTAAATTACAATTGTTGTTCCGAGGGAAGCTTTTATCGGAAAGCAATTTCAGAAATAAAAATACTTTAAACCATTATCGCCTGCAAAAGATTCTGAGATTTTTTTTTTCAAAAAAAAAGTAACTTATTACTAATAAATGTCTTTTAATTAAAAATCAACTGGGGAGGGGGAGGGGGACTCTACATTTTATTGCATCTTCATCTTCTGTGTAGGGTTTGATGCTAGTTACTGTGAGATGAAAAGAAAACGTCTTGATTCTAGGAAGAAGTTTCAAAGGTCTCATTAGCGATAAGAAAAGCCTCACTAATGAGCTTATTAAAAAGGTGCTTAGTTAAAATTTTATTTACCATTGAACTGGAGCTATCGTAGTTTTTTTTTATTTATTAATGTTGTCTCTTACTTGATTTATTTGCTCCTAATGAGATTTATTAACATGCATGAGAAAAAATTCCATCCTCTTTTTTTTTTTAATGAGTTGGCGATTGGAATCAATCTTTGATCATTGGAGGGTATATGATTATTGTATCGAATTTTATCTCGGCTAATGAATTTTCAAAAAATGGCTTTTTTAAGGGTTTGTTGCGTGAATATTGAAAATAAATATTGTATTTTAAAAGGAGCTTTTATACAGGATGGGAGCCATAATGGTGGATGATTATCTTTGGAACATTTATCTAAAATTTCTTCTGGTTCATCATTGTTTCAATGTTTCTCATACACAGTGGGTGAAGCAATACTTAGCCTAATAGTGGAAAATGTGAAAATATCAATATCGATTCTGGGAGGAGGAGTGGGGGTAGATTCTATCAAGGATAGATTAAAAGAATCGACAGAAAAATACAATATGCCTAAATTTAATTCGCTCACCTCCAACTACTGGATGTCAATGCAGTAACATGCAGCAATGAACTAGTAAGATGGTGAAATAAGCCTGCAAGTTTCACCGATAAAAAATAGGTTGTATTATTATTTTCTTACAGTTTATTTTATATTTTTAAACTTTTTAAAAACGCTTCTTATACAGAATCGCAGCCATAATGGTGACTGATAAAACATTTATCTAGAATTTCTTCTTATTTATCATTATTTCAAGATTTCTCACAAACGGTGGAGGCAAATACTTAGCCTAATAGTGAAAAAAATGTGAATAGTATTGAACTTCTAGGAAGGGGGAGGTGATTCTATCAAGGGTCGATTAAAAATCGATAGAAAATACAATGCAAACTAAAATTTAATTTGATTATCTCCATCTACTGAATGGTAATGCAATAACATGGTGCAACGAACCAGTAAGTATAAGCCTATATGGCCGAGCAATTCAGCGTCTTGAAAGTGGAGGAAAAGCATGAAAGATGGAGCGCAGAGCTTGCAAATAGCCTGACAGATGAAAACTTTCAACTGGCGTACCGATTACGGATTACTAATGGAAATACCCCTTAACCTTCTTATCTTAATGCATAGATATAATTTGCAATTTTAATTGACTACTTAATGTTAGTAATGTAAAAATAACAAGTTTCAAGAATTCTATATACCGAAATTTTTTTATCCATTTTAAGTATGTAGTAAAAAAAAAGGAAACGAATCAAGTTTTTAAACATATAACTCTGAGAGTGAACAAAATGAATTAAAAATTTTGATAAATTCTAAAATTCTGTAAAAAGATCAAACATGAACGAGTAAATAAAAAACATTGAATATAACATCAAGCTTTCTTTTGAAAGCTTTGAACTATGTCCATTCATCGTGTCCGCGCCCTAATATTCAAAACTTTTAAATATGCTGTTAAATATGAAAGTTTTCTACCAGTTCTTGAACCGTATAAAATGAATTAGCGTTGCACGAATTTCCTTTTTGCAATAACTGACATTTTTTAAATTGTTTACATATTTTCTTATCATACAATTATTCCCGTTTTTTTTAAAATGAAGGATTCTGCTTTTAGTACCATTTTTTTTTTTTTCGAAAAAATGTTTTTTTCAATATCAAAGAAAAAAAAAAAACAATTTAATGCATTATTTATTTTTAATTGACATTTTACATTTATACTACTATACATATACTACTACATTTATACTGCCATTACATTTATATTATTATTTGCTGAAATTATGATTCATCGACAGATAATTTTTATTTAATAGAATTATAATTGAAATCATCGAGCAAAAATGTTTATTTTTAAAAATTTGTCTCGAAAATTAATATGACATTTTCATTGCTTATGAAAAAATTTTCAATTTCTACTTTATGTTATTTACTGTACAGGCCATAAAACTTCAGAACAATATAATATTAACATATAATAGAAATAATTAATATGTAATGCAAAACGCACTAAATCAGACGATGAAAAGATTTTCCCGAAACGTTTTTACTTTGGTTTTCTAATATTTTCTGTAATTAATGTACATTCATTTTTCTCTGATGTTTAAGTATCCTCTTTTACAAATTTGTTTACTTTTTTAAATGCCATATTATACTTACAAGTTATATATGACAAACACAACATTAAAATTGTAATGTAATTAAAAATATAATGTATTCTTTTTTTAAGAAAATTAATTAATTAATACTATTAAGCAATTTCCCGAAAACAATTTATTACAGAAAAAAAAAAAAAATAACTTAGAACTCTTCCTATTGTTAGCAATCGGATTTATGCAAAAGAAAAACAGAAAACAATAAAGAAATGAGGGAGGAAAATAGAGAAATGAAACTTTGGCTCATATTATTTTTAAGGAAAATAAATACATTTCTATTTATTATTCGTTTAAATATACTATTTTTTGAATTAGTTTTATGGAAATAATATTACTTATTTATTAATAAATACTATCAAATAATTTTCTGAAAACAATTTATTACAGAAAAAAATGACTTATTTCTGTCTATTGTTAGCAATCGGAATTATACAAAAGAAATAAAAACAATAAAAAAAAGAGAAAAAAAGTTTTGATTCATATATTTCAAGAATAAATAAATATATTTAAAAGAATGATAAATATAAATATAACATTTTTGAATTAACTTTATAAGAATAATATTATTTATTTATTAATAAATACTATCAATCAATTTTCTGAAAACAATTTTATTTATTTATTAATAAATACTATTAAGCAATTTCTGAAAAACTATTTATTACAGGGAAAAATGACTTGAAATTTCTACCTATTGTTAGCAATCGGAAATTCTACAAAAGAAATAAGAAAACAATAAAGAAAACGAGAAAAAAAATAGAGAAATGAAACTTTGTTTCATATTTTTTTTTAAAGAAAAAATAAATACATTTCTATTTATCTTTCTTTTTTAAAATATAACATTTTTGAATTAACTTTATGCGAATAATATTTATTTATTACGATAGTTTCTTATAACTGTTTAAAACATACCTTAAATTTTCTACAGCACAAGAAACGTTTCATGTTTTCATCAAAATAATAACAAACGTAGAATTTTCAAAAACAGATTTACGAATAAAAATAGAACGAAAACGAAAACTGCACCCAAACGAGAATTCTAAAAAAGAACGAAAATACATAACAACCTTTCTAAATCGTTTGCTGTTTCTCCTAAACAATCGAATTTAATTTCACGTTTTCTTTAAACAATTCAACTCGCAGAAATAGAAAAAAAAAGGCATTAAAAATAAATAGAAAATAATAACTTTTTTTTTTTTTTTTTTTTTTTTTCAAATTAAACTTTTTATGCACCGGGGAGATTGATGTTTTCAAATTCTAGAAAAAATTGCTTCTTTTATTTACAATAATGGCTGCCTCGGCTGATTCGTTTTTAGAATAATTACATTGAAAACTCGCTTCTATTTTCCATTGAAGGCGAAAAATAAATAATTTTTTTTCATCCATTTCTTCTCATCTGACATGCATATCAGATGACGAAAGAGAATTTTTTATTTTTCTATTTTATTTTATTATTATTCAAGAAAATTGTGTATAAATCCTGGCCTCGTGTTTTTGAATACAACAAACAAAATTTTTCCATTACTTGTTGATTGTATTTCTCCATTCGCTTTGCTTTTCTAATATAGTTTTGAAAACTCATGCATATTTCTTATATCCGCCTTGAACTGTTTTGCTTGAATAGTCACAACAGAGAAACGATTTCTTCGAGATATGATTTCGGATTATATAATCTTATTCACTTCTTGCTTGTTCAAAATTTAATAAAATGCTTGCTTCTTAGGGCACATGAATAAAAAAGATGCTTTTTATATTTTACATTTCGAACGGTTGTTGTTTTTTTTTTTCGTTTTTATTTTTTCGAAAAAGAACTGTTATCTAGCGGGAAAACGGTTTTGCAGTAATTATTGAACATTTGACGCATTTTCATTATGTATGACTGACTAAAATTGGTATGGAATGATATCCTATTCATTTCATTTGTTTTTTATAAGAAAATTATTCAGTAAAACTCATTCTTATTTAAAGGTTTTTTCTTTTTTTTTTTTTTAAAGGAATCTCATTTAAAAATAGCATTTTAAATATTAAATCAAAACAATTCTTGCTTGTGACTTTCATTTTGTGAGAACTAGAATTTAAACAAGAGAGGGAAAAATTCACACAGCCATTTTACTCAAAAAAGACTTACAATTTTTTATTTTTTATTTTTACTGGCTTTCAGTTGCAATTACTTTTTTTTTTAAAAATTGCGTCTAAATGTGGAATGGGGTCGTAAAACCACGTTTATTTTTTCATAAATAATATTTGTGTAATATAATTTAATTCTTAGGGAAAATAATTGTAATAATTAAGGAGTTTTTTTTTTTTTTTTTTTTTTCAATGCAGGCATGGGGTGCGGGTAAAAATACTAGTTCTCATTACAGAGTGTTATCCTCTTTTTGTCCTACAAGCTAATTGACATAAATAATAACAATAGTATTATTTTAGTGGTTCAATATATGAAAAACAAATACTATTCATGTGATAGTGTTATCTATTGACATCTTATGGTACTTAAAAAATTTATTTAAATAATATTTAAAAATCTGGAATCTCTATTGTCGAAATATTTTGTTTAAAACAGTTCAATGCTCTTTGAAATGAACTGATCTTTAAACCTTTTTTATTGTAGTATTTTTCTCAAGGAAAGAATTGTGGCATTTCTTTCCCAGGAGAGAAATGTATATTCTTTGACAAGTACATAATAACAACTTATCACTAAAATTTGACAGCAGACAAGCAATGTTGTGTTTAGTTATATTACATGCAATTAGTTAATGAGAACAACCTATCACTCACATCTGATAGCAGATATTCATTGTCATGTATAATGAGACCTCATGAAATTAGTGATTTTCTGTGCGACCTTCACAGGTCGAAATAATTACAGTGATGGAATATGGACTACACCAAGAGTTGTTGCATCATGATTGGTGATAGACTATGGGCTGAGGGAAATGTCTACTCCAAGAGAAGTGAAGGAAGCTGATCTCCCTCCTTTTTTGACGGATTTTTTAAAGGAGGTTTTGGGAAGAAAGGAGAGAGTTCTGGGATGAGTTGACAAAGGAGTGTGGTTTTCTCTGAAGTGACTGAACAGGCCGAAGTTTCCAAAGTGAGCTCCTCTTGGTTTCATGCATCACGCTGTGTGATAATTAAGGTTTGCCGCAGACCACGTGTTTAGATTCGTCATAGAATTCGTACGAACTCAAAGTCTCCAACCTTGGAATGAACTGCACTTGTGAATCAAATTATCTTTTAATTTTCATTTTTTATTTAAATAGAGTTTTGTATATATATATATTTAATGTTTGTAAATAAAAATTAAATCTTTGAAAAAAAAGTGCTGCGAACTATTTTTGGTGGTCTCAATGACAATGGAAATTGGCGAAGAAGATATAATTTTGAACTTTACAAACTTTTTAGAGCTATTGGCATTCTAAAATTTGTTGAACTGAACAGAATGAGATGGGCTGATCATCTCATGAGAATGGAAAGCGATAGAGCTGCTTTGAAGGTTTTCAATGTAATAGTTCCTTTTTGGACAACGACAAAAGGGAAGACCGAAAAAGAGATAGGTCGACTGCTTAGACTCTGATTTTTAATGTTATTAAGATCAAAAACCTGAGGTCCATGGCCACGGGAGAACAGCCTGGCTGGATCTTTTAAACAAGGCAAAGGCCCACAACGGGCTATCGAGCCATTCATGATGATGAAATAAAAATTAAAGTGTTCCCATGAACATGAAAGTGGCCCTCTTCTTGAAACCGTAATAGGTCTAGTATAGGCACAGGCGTTACAATATCTAAGATATTTGTCAAAAAATGCATTCAGAGATTTTTCTTATGATTACTGTGATTGGAATATTAACCCTTTGCACTCGAAGTTTTTTTTCATTCGTATTACCAGCAACTGGAAGCGAATTTAGTGAAAAAGATGATATTCACATGTAAGTTTGATATACGCATTATTTATATTGTTATTTGCATTGTCTCCGTAGCGGAGCCCTCGAGCTTGAAGACAAATTTTAAATGGCTCCGCCCGAAGCCCTCGCGTGCAAAGGGTTTAAACTATGATTGGAATATTAAACTATGAAATTACTATGATTGGAATATTAAACTATGAAATTACTATGATTGGAATATTAAAAATCTCGAAATATTCAGATCTACTCTTGCATCTCTTTCTGTCTTGTTGTCTTAATGGAAGTTTTAATTCGAATAACTAATGTTTGCTAATCGGAATACTTAGCAATGCAAACAAATCGTGATTCAAATATATATCCAGCATATTTAGGTTATCTTATTAAATATCACATCGCAATATTCTTTTTAAAATATATATTGTCAACACTCAATTACACATTTTTAATATACAAAAAATTAAGTTGTATTTTTCATGTTATATATTTATATTAACCAGGTTTTATTTTTAATCTAACTGTACTATTAATCCCCGGATCTTTTATTTTGTGTATATGAAAATATTTTTCTGAAAACAGGTGAGTGGAAAAAAAAAAAAAATTCGTGGAACAAAATAAGGTTAAGAACAAACTGTAAAGAAAATGCTATATTTGGAACCTGAAGGTTAATCTGAAAACGATTATTCAAAAAATGTAGTATTAAACAGATTCTTGAATAAAATACCTGCAATTTGTTTTTTAAAATGAATTGTCATTCAAATATATGTTGACCTATTGTGTTGACAATACAAAACACAATCAGAAAATGTGTCCACATGTTCAACCTTCCAATAATATGATTTTCAGAGAAAACACTTTCTATACTACACTGAAATGTGATAGCTATCTTACAACGTAAATCCATAAGGGCTTTAAAGCCAATTGAAATAAAAAAAAAAAGTAATAATAATTCGAGATTAAGATTAATAATTCGAGATTAAGATTAATAATATTAAGATAATCTTAATTTTAACTTCAAAATTCTTTAAAATTGAAGAAGTATTTTTAAATAATACATAAAGCTAAAACTCTTTAAAAAAAAAACCTCGGAATTAATTTTTATTTATTTATTCAAATATTATTAACGAAATCTCCACTTCTAAATAACTTTGAATTTTTTTAACACAATTTAAATACAGTATTCCCTCGATATTCCCGCATGCGTTTTTAGAAAAGTTGTACAATCCTTAAGTTATTTTCCTACCCGGTACTAAGATCACAAATCGCAGAACATCAAGCAATCAGAAATTGAGAAGGCAGGAGATCTGGACTCTGATTGGCTGGCGTTCCACGACGTGCGATCTTAGTATCTGATAACAATCCACCTTTAGAAAGTTATCAGTTATATTGTCCTTTTCTTCCGACTTGCCCGATTTAGCAGGGAGCAGCCATATTAATCCCTCCGGGACAATGACATATATACTACTGTGTCCAAAAGTAATACCATTTTTTTTTTATTTTTTTCAAAAACTCTTTATTTATTCTCCCAAATTTATTTCAACTCCTTCAAAGTAATCCTCTCAGGAAATAATGCACTTATGCCAACGTTTTCTCCAATCCTCAATGCTTGGTAAAAAGTTATTGGCCGGGATGACCTTCAAAGCGAGCGGCGATTCACGTTGAATCTCTTCAATCGACTCAAAACGATGTCCCCGGAGTGGTCTTTTAAGTTTAGGAAATATCCAGAAGTCCCACGGTGCTAAATCAGATAAATACGGTGGTTGTGGAGCGATATGGGTTTCATTTTTGGCGAAAAAGTCATAAAGAATCAATGCAGTATGAGCTGGAACATTATCGCGATGCAAAAAGCAAGAGTTGTCTTTCCATAAATGTGGCCTCTTTTTGCGAATAGCTTCACGCAAACGACGCATAATACTCAAATAATATTTCTTGTTGACAGTTTGGACGGGAGGAAGGAATACATAATGCACCATACCACGGTAATCGAAGAAAACAGTCAACATGACCTTGATTTTTGAGTGACTGGCGTGTTCTTCTCGGTCTTGGTTCACCTTTGCCACGACATTAGCTCGATTGTTTCCGGTCGTAAGCATAAATCCAAGTCTCATGTCCAGTAATGACTTGTCCTGATAGTCAGAATGCATTGTGCATTGTTTCACACACTTCAATGCGACGATGTTTTCAAAAATTCAGTGTTTTCAGTACCAATCGAGATTTGACGCGTTTGAGGCCCAAAACATCTTTTTAAAATGGGATTGATCCTTTTGAAATTCCAACATAATCAGCAATGTCTTTAATTGTAAATCGACGGTTTGCAAGCACCAAATCTTTAATTTTTTTTTTTGGACGTGAGCTTCGTCGGTTGAGGTTGATGGTCCACCAGAGCGCTCTTTGTCTTCAACGCGTTTTCTGCCTTCTTTGAACTGTTTATACCACTTTCAAACATTTCTTTCGATATAGTTGACTCACCGAATGCCTTCTGCAACATTCTATACGTTTCCCACACGAATATTCTGCAAACAAAATTGAATGCTAGTTCTTTGCTCAATTAATTCAGACATTTCAAAAATCGCCTCACTTTTAGAGTCTCACAAAGCAAGCCTGACTCAAACACAAATGAATATTTTGACGTGAAATTTCACATAGATATCAAGGACAGTGCCAACAACCTAAAAAATTGAAATTCCATATGAACGGGAAATTTAAATTGAAAATTATTTTTTTCTTTTTTGAGCACAGTAGTATGTATGCTTAGAATAATTTTAACTTGAAGATTAACAAAAAATAATTAGAATTTGCTGCATAAAAATTTTTTACAAAACTCATCAGAAATTCAAATAAAAAATTTTAAATGTCATTCCTATAATATTTTATTTTAGATACAAAGTATTGCATATTTTGTAAATATTCTAATTTTAATAAGGCAAAGGCTCTTACCTTATAAATTACTTGGGTTTTAACAGGTTTCTTAATCAGAGATCGGCTGATTAATTTGGGCTCAGTAGGTTTGGTTAAAAATGATTCATGCCTGGTAAAAGATGGATTCGTATCAGTTTAAAACGTAGAACGCCAATCAATTGAAAGCTTTTCCTCTTGCCATATTCTCACATTTCCAAGTAGCTTTGAACTTGAATTATTTATCTAACATCTCACAGGCAGATTCTCTTCAGTCAATAAGGATTTGAAGTTAAAAAAAAAAAAAAAAAAAAAAAACTAGGGGGAAACTCTTTCATGGAAAAAAAAACTCGTTCGGGCGGCCTGGTGGTCAAATGGCTAGCGCTCTGGCGTCACAGGCTACAGTTCGAATTCTGGCGGTGGCATGTATGTGTTTGAGTGGTTTGAACTGAGTAAACTGCAGGTCCCGGTCTGTTTAGCCTTCGTACGCACAAGATGACCGTAGAGCGACAAACCAAACCTGTTCGAGTCCACCTAAAGGAGGGGTAAAAAGTTCCTTTCTTTCTCTGATTAAATCTACTATTTATTAACGATAACTGAAAATAAATGTCAGTAAAATCAACATCACACCTACAGAGATAATTAGCGGCCTTCTGGTCAATTGGTTAGCTCTCTGGCCTTTGGTACCACAGGATACAGATTCGAATCCTGGCTGTAGCATGGATGTCTGTTAGTGGTTCGGAGTTAAACTGTAGGTCCCGATCTAATTAGCCCAAAGTGTGCAACAAAAAAGGCCGTAGTGCGCAAACCAAACCATACAGAGATAATTTAAAGCATCCCATATGTAAGCAATAATCAGTTCCCTCTGTGATCAGCATAAATGACATAATTTTGTAGAGCCTAGCATTTTCTTCTTACCCAAAGAAAAAAATTACTTCATTAATATTTAACACGTGGATCAAAAAGTCTCAGGATTAACTAACAGATGGCACCTTTCTTATCATCTTTGGTTAGTGTAATCTTCAAATGACATTTCGATCACTTGCTGTCAAACTACAGTGTTTTAAGTGACGCTACTTTTGTAATTTTCAAAACAATGGAAAAAATTGAGTTTCATGTGTTGGTAAAACGTTGCTTTTAATGGGGAAAAAATAATATTCAAGTCCAGCAATGGTTTGAAATGTTATCCGGATTCTGCCTTGTCGAAACAAGCTGTTTGTAGGTTGTGTGCTGATTTCAAACAGTGTCGTACAGACACAAATGACGCTGAACGCCATGATCGTCCAAATCAGGCTGGTACTGCATAATATTATATATATAAACCCTCAAAATCGTGATGGACAATTTCAAAGTGAAATTGAGTGAGGTAACTAACATCCTGATGATATCAATTGGTAGTATTTACACTATATCCCATTTGAAAAAACTTTTTCATAATGCTCCCAATGAAGCAAAAACAATTCATCGATGATCCAGTTATCTGTTCAAGAGAAATAAACAATTTTTTGCGTCAGTGTGAGACAATGGATGAAACATAGATCCACTATTACACTACGGCAGGGTTGGATTTAGATGAAAAGAAGGCCCTAGGCTATTCCACTTGTGAGGCCCTTTCAACTCCCATTTTTAAGTTTGTAAATTACTTATTATGTTTGTTTATTAGTCATGTGTGTAGAATTTCTCCTTATTTTCGATTCAGTGTTTTCTGCTTTTAGAATAGTGTAATTCTAATTTTGCTAACAATGTGAATGTAGGCCCTCTTGATCTTGAGGCCAGGCTGAAGCCTAGTTAGCCTATAGGAAAATCCGGCCCTGCACTCGGAATCAAATCTTCAATCAGATAGCTGAGTGGAGAACAATCGATGAAAGGCGTAACAATAGGCAGGAAAAGTTAAGTTTGCCGTATTTTTGATGTGCATGCTATAATATTCATCGATTACTTTGAAAAAGGAAAATAGCGAATATTACATAGCATTATTGGAGCGTCTGAAGGCAGGAATAACAAATAAACGGCCGGATTTGAAGAATAAAAATGTGCTTTTTCACCAAGACGATGCAGAGTGTCACAAGTCGATGGTTACGATGATAGCCAAATTGGGATTCGGATGGCTTCCTCATCCACAGTATTCTCCATATTTGACCCCAAGCGACTATTGGATGTGTGTAAATTTCAAAATGATGCTCCATGGAAATAGATTTGGTTTCTTTTAAGAAGTGATACTGAAACTAATGAGCAATTTGCGACCAAGATAAATCGTTCAACATGGCCGGTATAGGAAAGAGTTGGAATGAATGTATCGCACTCGTACAAGACTATGTTGATGAATAAAGAAAAAATTTTACTAATTTTTTTAATAATTAATCCCGAGGCCTGATGGCTAGCGCTCTGGCCTTTCGGTACCATAGGTTTCGATTCGAATCCCGGCGGTGCCATGGGTATTTGTAATGGTTCGAATCCACTTTAAACCGGTCCCGGTCTCATATGACCATACAGCGTCACAGAGCATAATCAGACTTTTTCTCACCCATATCATTCCCAAACTGTAAAGGGGGCAACTTAGCTCTAGGCACAGTGATGTGGTGCAGTGTAGTAGTAATTAATCCCAGGATTTATTGATCCATGTGTAATACGATGGCAGATATTAGAAGGATTCTCCTACTCCCAAGAATAATTATGAATAGAGTTGTGGAAGGTTTATTCCATTTGTAACAATTTGTCCTTGCAAAATATTTTTAAAATCTTAAAAAGGAAAAAAAAAAAAAAAATGAAATCAATTATTTGTCTATAATTGTTGCATGTATATTATATGTTTAATATATAATTGTCGTCTTGTTAAGCAGTTAATCACGGTAGTTCCCATTTAAGAGAAAAAAAAAGTAATCAGTAAATAATCAGATAGGAGCCTACCATTTAACATGGATTCCGAACCAATAACAAATATCCATGCCACAGTCAAGATACAAACCTGAAGCCTATGGTATCAACGGGCAGAGTGCTAGCCAATACGCCGCCCTCTGAGTAAGAACAAATACACAGCGACCCCTTTCTTCTTTATTTACCCCTTTAAATATTGTAGGAATATTTACTCTATTTTGTACTTTCCACATATGAATAACAGATCTTTTACTCAAAAATTAATATTTACAATATTAAAAAACAAATTTTTTTTCAAATAACCAAATTGTATGTCTCAAAAATTGAATTTCTCTATGTGAGAAAAATAATTTAATAAATTATATAGTAAAGGTTCCTCTTGCATAAAGCTGCTATAAAAGCGGTGAATAACATCTAGAAATTGCTACCTACAGCAGGGCCGGATTTTCCTATAGACTAACTAGGCTTCAGCCTAGGGACTCATCAAGAGGGCCTACATTCAAATTGTCAGCAAAATTAGAATTACACTATTCTAAAAACAGTAAACACTAAATCAAAAATAGGGAGAAATTCTAGACATATGAATAATAAACATAAGTAATTTACAAAATTAAAAATGGGAGGTGAATGGGCCTTTTTTCATCAAAATCCAGCCATGCCTACAGTGTATTGTTTTCTTATCTTATGGGGACCATATCCTTTGCTGAGCCATATAATTTAGGTTTGGTTTGTCGCTCTACGGTCATCTTGTGCACGCGAGGGCTAAACAGACCGGGATGTACAGTTTAAAGTGGATTCGAGCCATATAATTTAGGAAAGGTATAAAGGAAAATGGAACTCACTTTAAACCGTAGGTCCAGTATAATATGACTGAAAGAATGTTGGAGTTTAGCTATCTATTGGGCTGACAACTAAAAAACCTACCCCATAAAAAGAAAACATATTTCTCGAAATCTGCCAATAGGTAGAAAGCCTCCTGTCAATAGCAGAAGGCCTTTTGGCCCATCATGGCGCTGTTGATAAAGGAAAAATGTCTACCAGTTGATTATTATACATTAAAAATATGGCTATAGTATCTTTTTTTGCAAAGTAGTTTTTGGATTTTTCTGGTTAATGGGATCTTTCAAGTTGCTGAAATCAAGAACCTTTAATAACTTATTGATTCAAATTATTAACCAACATGTATCGGAAACTTTGATCAAAAAATATGCTTAAACTTGTATGCTTGAATATATGATAAAGAAATCAATTTTTTTATTAATTAATATTGATTTTAACTGCATGAAAAAAAATCTGGAAGAAAATGTACAGTTTTTGAACAATATGCTACATTTCCGGAATAACTTGTTGACATAAGGACAATTAATATTGTAATTAGTGAATATAAAATAAGCCATCAAAAAGTTTATTTTTTTAAATTTGATTAATTTTGAGTAATATTTACCCACAAAAAATGTGCATTTCTCCCTTTTGGTGAATTTTAGCAGTTAACCTAACTGTTTTAAATTGGGCTAAGTTAGATATTTTTATCTAATGAATTTTCTTTATATTTATTAAAATATCCTTGATTTTTTTTTATTTTATAATATGGTTCGAAACTTAATATTGTATTTAAGACATTACTGATTCTATTTCGTTTGATAATTAAGCTTATGAATAATATTACAAATAATAATAAAGTACAATATTTATTTTAAAATCAATTGACTGGTTTAATGTGTTTTATTTAATTAGAAAAATCTTCTTTTAAAATAGTATTAGTCTTCAAATTAATTGGGACATAAATAATGTTATAAATGGATAGTTTGTTTTACTGCATTTATTTAGTGGTTATTATGTTCTCGTTAATAATTGTGTAATTGATAAATTTTTTGAAAGAGTTCCATTTTTTCGATTTGTTACTAAAAAAGAAGAACAATTTAACTACAGCTTCAGAAAAACCTAATTTTTTTTAATGCGATTAAAAAAAATTAAGACTAGAATTTCAAGTATTCAAAAATTAAAAATAATAAACTACACCACATCTTATATATTTTCAGTGCTATTTTAATTCTTTACAATAAAATATTTAGCAGAGCTATAAATAATAAGTTCCTTATTTTTATTAAATAACAATACAATTATTTGTAACAGTTAAAGAAAAGTTTCAAAGAATGTCAAAAATTTAGTGAAACAATACATTATTAAAACAACTAAAATTCTTATTTTTAAATGAAATTTTAATTAGGAAAGAAAATGCAGATCACTAACAATTGATTGCATGTATATATAACACAAACAATATATTTATGATGTATTACTATAAAATCAAAACTTTTTACAAAATTGTTAATTCAAGAAAAATGAATGCCACTTGATAAATCATACTTTTCCCTCTACAAAAAGAATTTTAAATAAAAGTTTCTAATTTTAGTTTTAACTACAATTGAATTAAAACTTCACATTTTACATTCAGAAAATGTAGATGGTCATGATATGCAGAATTAAACTAACAAAATAAATCAATAAATTTAACCACAAAATATTTTAACTATGGAAACTTCACAAATTTAAAAAATGCAATCAACTAATTGTTAAAAATTATAACAAACTTATCTATTATCTTTATTTCTGTCATATTAAAAAAAGTTAGTAATTGAAATAATCATGCTCTCAAAAAGAAAATAAAAAATAAAAGTTTTTATTAACAAATATGATATAAAATCTGATAACTAAAAGTCATATCTTAAATTTCTGCCAAAAGTCCACATGCTAAAAAATATTTAATTATATACAATATTAAATTATTTCCACATGAATTTGTGACAACAAAATTTAAGAATTAAAAATCAACTTCTATGATAAATATCTTTATCTGAAAATAATAATTACATGACTAGGTAAACATTCAAGTAGAAAAAGTAAGATTCCTTATTGATTAGCAACATTGAGTTACAAACCTAATAAGAATTGTTTTACATTCATTTGCTGAATACTTTAATGAACAATAAATTAATTTAGAGTTCTTTTGTAGTTTTATTTTTTAACTACTAGTTCACAAATAAAAAAATATTTCAATTTTTTTTTTTTTTATAATAAAGTATACTGATTTTAAATGTATGTAATTTTTACAACAAACGAAGATTTTGTGTTTAGTCGAACCTAAAAATTAACCCAGAATCATTTGCAGAAATAAAATGGTTAAAAATTCAGCAAGTTTCCATAAATCTAATTCTTGAATATTCTTGAAACTATGAATATCTGATACTTTAAAATATCAAAATCAAAAGTTTCAACAAGATTGTCCAATAAACATGCAATAAATTTATTAGTAAAAATTGTTAGTATACAACGAACTGATACAAAGAACAAATTAAAACAGGTTCATCTTATATAATCTTTTCAAAATTATTCCTTTATAACATCACTTTAATATGTTATTTATTCATTCTTGTTACATAAGAAATAATTCTTTACATTTATAACAATGTTTTTAGAATTCAAAAATGCATAACAAACAAAATCTGCATAACTTTTAGCAGAAACAAATTCATATCACTAAAGCTACTTCTTAGAAAAGGTCTTTTTTATAAACAATTCATTATGTTTTACTTATAACAAAAGGATATATTTTTACAAACAATTTGAAGACTTTAAATTGCTGTTCATAAAAAAACAAAATAATGATTCTATAACTTTAAAGAATCCAAACAAACAAATGAACCATGATTTGGATTACTTGTTCCAAAAAAATAAATAAGAATTCATTTATTATTTATTAATGTGTTTTAAGAAGGATCGCTGAAGCATCTCGCTTTGATATTAGTCATTATTTCCGATCTCGCATTCAAAGAATCCTGACAAATTAAACACGAAGAAAACTTTCGTTTTTTATGGCATAGCATTCCAGGAACAAACGTTTGGAAAGTTATGTCAATTTCATTAGATTTAAGTTCATTAATTTTAAAATTAGTAGGCAATGAGTGATGTTTGGGCATGCACGTTTGAGGTTTTAGTGAATGTGTAATAGATACATGGACATGACAGCTTTCAAGGTTTGATTTCTTATTTAAATTGGAATCAAAAGAAATGGCTCTTTTAAGTGAATTAGATATCTGATTTTTTTGTAGAGATTTATCAAATGTCCATTCAACATTGTTTCTTCCAAAAGAGCAGCTAGGCTGAGGGAAAAAAACAGACTCCTCACTGCTATTGTTATTATCCAAGTTGAAATTCTGGTTATCACAAGTACTTGGGTTGCGAGGTCTGAACGTGTTATTGACAAAGAAGCTAGATGTGCGCATATTACAGAAAGGCTCAGAATTCCGTTTTGCTGCCCTGGTGTAAATTAATGGTGGATAGCAGTCAGATGATTGAATGAAATCATCATATGATGGTGGTTGGTCAAAACATCTAGAAATCCTTGAACAAACGTTAGGTAACGGACCTGAAAAACCATTTTTTCCATAACTACATAAAATAAAGCAAAGCAAAATATATAAATATTAAATAATTAACAAAATATTAAAGTAAAACGGGTTTTGAAAATATGCATATGTGATTCATTTCGTTATTTTTTATAGTATAAAAACATATGTAAAATTATTTTTAACATTTTTAATGCAACAAAATGAAAACAGTTAATTTAAAAATAAATATAATAAATAAATGAAAGGACATTAAAAATTTTACCAGTCATTTCACTAGAAACTTGCTGTTCATATTCTTCTGTAAAAGGTGGAGTTAAATATTTATACATGGCAATCAATATAAGCAAAATAAAAATAACTAGTCCACAAACACCAGTTGCCAACATTACAAGAGCAGTAATATTAAAATTGTTAGAATTCATGAGCAAAATTTTTGTTGTTGGATGTTGAGTTGTCTCCAGAATCGTTGAATCTACTGTGGGAAAAAAAGTTTAATATTAAAAAAACATGAAAAATTAGCAACTTTGTGAATAATTGACAATTCAAATTACAAAATTTCAACCTCTTCTTGCATCACTTCACAAAAATAATTTTCCATTTCATAGGAAATATAAAATATGTAGAGCATAATTAAAATTCAAACAGTCGGTTCCTTTTTGTGTTACAGTTAATACTGTAAATAAAAATATTTATCAGAGTTTTCAACTTTTTTCACAATTTTAAAAGGAATGAACGGAAAGTCTTTCAAACAACAATTGAAAGGACATAAAATCCCTAGTTTTCTCAAAGCACATTTATTAGAAATATTATGAGAAAGAATTAAGTTTATTACATGCACCAGCACGGATATGGAACTTCACCTTTTATGAAATAAGGTACAAAATAATGACATATTGAAATACATAAAGTCTAAAATTTTTGATAATTCTTAAAATTTCAATGCAATTAGAACATTTCTTAAAAGCATGACTTAGTTAATTTAAATGTTGAAGGTAGTTAGGCCATGATTACTTTGAAGAAATAATAGGCTAGATCTTCATATATTCAAGTAAGAACAATTAAAATAACATGAACAATGTTTCACTAAATAGTAATTTCTTGATTTACTTCTTATACAACACTAAAGTGAGCCTACTCTTACACATTAAGGAAATTATCCATGCTCTTTCTCTTTTTGGAATCTACAAGATGTACTATAGAAGCCCTCCTTTCTCCAATAGTACCTTCGGGGTAATGTTGAAGCTGCCAACTTAATTTTGTTTATCAGTGGTAAACAAAGTTGTCAAAAATCACATTGGAATAGGAAAATGCCTTTATTAAACAATCCTGTAGATGCATTTACCAGCAGAAATTATAAATTACCAGCATGAAATTAGATACTAATCTTCATCTCTCTCACAAATGTAAATAAAGCAACAGATTTATGTGCATCTGTATTTCTTACAGTTTAAAAGCAATATGACTTAACAATCCTATTATTTAAATTTAATTATTTCTTTCATACATAATGTTGCAAGTAATAGCAAAGACATGAGATAAATTATATAGATGTTTTTTTTTTTTTTTTTTTTACAGTTTTTCAAATATTTTTCCCCATCATCCCACATACAAATGGAACTTACTGAAGTGAAATAAATATATTTTATATAGCAAAATCCAAAAATATCACATCATATCTGTAAATAATTCAGAAAACGTGCACAATATAATGCATGTAATAAAATTTATAAACTTACCTGAACATTCTTGCTCATCTATGCCATTTGAACAATGTTTTATACCATCACAGCGTAATGCAGAGAGAAAACACTTTTCATTACAAAGAATCTCTTCCTCACTGCAATCTATAAATAATTGTGGTATTAATTTAAAAACATTATGCAAAAAAAAATTTTAGAATTTAAATAAAATCCAAATTTATAATAAATTTTAAAGTTTTTAATTTAAAATTTAATCAAAAAATTTTATATCAAAATACTCAAATGATTAAAATATTTTGATATAAAAATTTATTTGATTAAAAATTCTTTTTAAAGATTTTTAAAGATTCTTTACATGGATGGTTCTTTTAAGTTATTCTTTACAAAAAAATTAGTCCATTGGAAGATTTATATGATTAAGATTTTAAAAATTCATGTTCAAAAACATAGAAAAAAAATAAGGATTTAACATATTGCTGACTGAAAAAGGGTATCATATTTCATGTGTCATACAGTATTACTACATGTAATTATGCATTCATATTGCATTACAACACAAGTTTGTATAATTCCTATACAATGTAAGCATAAAAAATATTGTTGGACAAGTTCATATTTTTAAATGAACTTGCAACACATTTCCTATTATTAACTTTTTTTTTTATTGATTACCCTCCAAATTTAATCACACATTGTAAAACATCTGAATATTTATATAGGATATGAAACAGTATTAGGTATTTTTTTTTTTTTTACTAAAAACTTACTTAAATTATATGTTATTAGGTAATTATTTCCGTAATTCAAATAAATTAGAAAATTTTCTTATCAAAAATTAGTTTGCAACAATTTTTTTACTCAATTATTAAAAATAATAAAAACATTTAAAAAATATAACACCACCTACTTCCATTGTGGTATGTACCAAAGATCATTTCAAACACTGAATCAAGATTTAAATGACCATTAAATCTAATATAGAGTCCAGCAGAAGCTTGAACAGTTATTTCAGTAGGAATTTGTGTGCAGTTGGAATCATTACAGTCTATGCTTTTAACAAGTTTGGATTTAGAGTTAAGACCTTCTCTAAACTCTAGAGAACTGTTAGGTCCTGCAAAAGTGCCATACAGTAAATGAAACAAAAACATAATATTATAGAAAATGAACAAAATCAAATTATTTTAAAATAAGGAAAATTATAGAATCAGTAGTAAAATTATAGTTTTAAAGTTAATTAGTATCTTTCTTTTTTATATATATAAAATGAAATATTAAAGATTAATATATTTTACATCCCTCAAATTACAGACAAAACATATAAGCACCTCTTCACATATATAACATATCAAATATTTACTTTATTATTATACATGCATAACAATAGCTATTTTTTTTAGATAAAACTGTCAAAAAGAAATATTGCAACTAAAACATTTTCAAATAAATTATTTATTTTAATTATAGATACACTAACCTCTTTTTTACACATCTAAAATAATGAAATGTAAAAAGTATGAGAATGATCTACATTTAGATTAGTAGTTCCTGAATTTATTTGTCCTAATGCTTTCATCACCCCGGTTTTAATAAAACATTCCCCAAATGCCCTCAAAGCTACTACTGCTTCTCTTGATCATTCCACCATCTCTTAGAAGGCAGTATAGTCCAGTTTGAAAACTAATGATTCAGATCAAAGCAGGCAAGATATTTTTTCTAAGTTAAAGGTCAGTATAAGACTTTCTTTGAAACAAAATTCTCGGAATTGCAAAATCCATCAATAAGAATTTTGTTCTTTTTGAAATTATGAATTTTTTCCCAACAGACATTGAGTTATTCACTTAAAAATGAATAAATTATTGTACTTCGAGTAAGTGAATTCCCATAAAGATTTAGATGTACACATAATTGCATGAAAAAAAAATCAGCATATTTGAATTCTTCATCTTAATTACAAACTGACCTTACTATTTAATTTATAAAACTGAATTGTTCAACTTTTTATTGAACTTGGTCAATCGAACATTGATTTTTGACATTCATAGCACCTTTAATTGAACACAATTTAATTCTTTTTTTTTTTTTTTTAAATTTTCAATTAAAAGTGCAATGAAAATAAAATTCAAACATCTTTTATGAAAAATAATAAATAATAAATAACGAAAAAACAAGAAATTTAACTGCCGATTCTGGTAAAATGTAAATTCTATTCATCTTCATCTCTGCAGATATGCCCTAAAAATGAACTAATTTTAAATTAATCATTAAATATTTATAAAAATTATTTTGCCCATTATAGAATATATAATGATAGACAAAACATTCACTGTACAGATTTCCTATACTTAATGAGCCATTTGATGATTGTAAATACATCCATTCTTTGAATCAGTATGAAAGTGACTGTCATTTATTAACTTCAATTACAATTTTAACATAATTAAAAAAATAATATTTAGTAGAAATGTATCTTTCCCATGCAAACAAATTTACAGATTTAATGCATCAATAGTCATTTGAAGATGTTACTCAGTATGTAAGTCAAAAGAACTCCATGCAACTTGTTAAATCCAAAAAACTTCAAGTGTAACATACAAAGTCTATCTATAAAATAATAAGATTGACTTTGTAGCTCCCTTTGAATGTGACAAAAAGTTAAATGACAGCTCAGGGACAATAACCTTGGATATATTTCAGCCTGCAGAACAAATCTCAGCACTATCAGATACTAAGATGAGCATAAGAAAAGTTTGTGACATGAAAAAGTTAATAACAAAATAATTCATAAGGTTTTCATACAAAAGGATGCACTTTGTAAGGAACTTAGTGCTGAACATGTTGGAGTAAAATTGATGCAGAACCCATTCAGAAAAAAAGTCACTATTTGTAATAAAGCCTAGATTTTTTCAACAAGATCCACAGACAAAAAGACAATTCTTGCATTGGAAAACACTCTACTTCAAGATTCGATTTGCTTTTTTTTTTTTTTTTTTTAAATTTAAAGCAAAGTTGATGGCCACTTTTGATGAGAGGCATCATTTCAGGAAAGGGCAAAACAGTGAACCCGCATTACCACAAAGATGTTTTGAATAAGCTGAGACAGAGGGAAAGAAAAAAAAATACTCCAAAATTTGACAAAATGGTTTCATTCTACATCAAGATCATGCTCCTCCACACCACTCTTTTTGAAATAGCTTTAGGTTAAAAAAATGGATTGCAATTATGGAACATCCTTCATATTCTCCCGATTTAGTCATTTGTGACATTTCTTTTCACAGAACATAAAATTTGTGCTAAATGAAACCAGTTTAAGTTACTGGAGGCAAATAAAATGTCAGATATTTAAACAGTTATTAAAAAAATGAAATTCACCATGCTTTTTGAACAGAGGAAAATAAGGATGGGTCTATGTGTAAGCAACGGAGAATACAGGAAGGAAACAACCAATAGATTTCCCATCAATTGTAAATAAATGTTTTTGAATCATTCTGTACTATAGACAGACCATGTATACCAAAAACCAGTGTCATTGGGCAGCTTGATCAAACAACATACTGTGTTTAATGCAATTTGCTAGTTCTTTATACATTCATATTTTTAAAGTTAATAAAGAATGAAATATAGTGAATGAAATAGAAAAATCATACATATAGATATCAATAAGAAAATATTTACTAAAATTTTATTTTAAAATATTTTCCCAAAACGGAATTAAATGCTCAGATTATTTTATGAATTTATCTATATTTAATTGCAATACACAACAATATATATCCTTACATAATTTATTCTAAACATAGTTAGAAAAAAAATACTGATTTGATTAATTTTTTTAGTGCGAATGATTTTTAAAACTTTCATTATAGAAAGTATATTTTTAAAAGTACATGTTCAATTCTATTAAAAAAACTTATTAAGCTAATTCATAAAGTCAGCACAAGACATATCAAACTCTTTGAAATAAAAAAATAATAACATTTTATGTGAATATAAATTTAATGATTAAATGAATTTTATTTAAATGTATTATTTGCAAATTTTCTTTCCAGCAATTTTTTTCTAATTTCTGAAAAATTAAAAAAAAAAAAAAAAAAAAAATAGAATTAGATAATAGATCTCTTATATCAGCTGCAAAATTGTATAATATCTAAAAATACATAGTAAAAGATACTGAAACAAAAAACAACTCAGTGTTGACATAAATGATTAGAGAAGGAATGTAGTAACTTAATATTTAACACAATTATTTGAAAACAAGTTAAAAATTCTCACTTTAACTCACCTAGATTTTTAAAAGTTATATTTGAAATTGATAAAAAACGGGAATTTTGTTTAATGGCTGGATTAGATGGAATGTGCCAAACACAATCATAATAGTCATAATTAGCATTAACACCAATCGTTAATAATCCTCCAAACTGCTCTTGATTACCGCCACAATCTGCCAGAAAAGAAATTAATTATATTAGAATTAATTTATATTATCACTATTACACATTTCACGAATATATTCAGAAATATTTATTGTATGATATTAAATGTTCTTGAACGAGTAAATGAGTGAGTTCGAGTTGAAATCGAGTAAGTAAACATTATCACCATCTTTTATTTGAACTAAGTCACGGAGATTAAATATTTTAAATTAAATAGATGAAATAAGATATTTATAGCAAAATAAACAAAAATTATTTGCGATTTTAAAAATATAAAATTAATTTTATCTTACTGCTGTTGTGTACAAGTTCTGAAACATTTAATACTGCTAACTGAATTTTTTAGAATTTAGTGTCAATTTATGTAATGTGCTTGTATATATAAAGGTAAAATTTCTGCTTTTACCACCTTATTAAGTGTACTTATTGAGGATCAAACAAAATGGAAGTAAGCCATGTAATACAGTTTCAAGTACCGATAATCTGAGTTAAAACAGGACTATCAGAAATATATATATATATATATGATCACATCACAAATGAATTAACCCAGAAATATATTAAAACCCAAGACAAAATTTTCTTTACTAGAAAATAAAAAGTATACAAAATTTTAAATAATTAATTTCATCGCATTTGAATGATTTAATAGTGATAAAAAAAACCATTGTGTGGAAATTCTTCTACAGCACCTTCTCAAAAAAATTTTCTAAAAATATAAATCTGGTAGTTGTTTTATGTATCAAATAGCAACATCTAGTGTTAGCAAGAATTTTGCATGGTTCTCTAACATTTGACTTTGCAATTAGATCCATTTCCTTAACTTGAGATGTTATAAAAGCAGAAAGATACAAGTATTTCTTCTCCTACTCATTTTTCTGATTTATAAAAATATCCTTATTTCTGAGTTCTAGAGCATAATAACATACTGATCAGTTACTTATGAATTGCTTTTTGAATTGCCACTAAGAAGTAAAATGATCAGCTTAAATTAAGATGGCAGGTGAAAAGAGAAACAAAAGTTTTAAGAAAAACATTTGAATATTTAAGGTGTTTTTTTTTTTTTTTTTTTTTTACATTTCTTAAAAACTGCACTGATTTTCTTTGAATGAAACAGAATTTAGTTTATAAGGGCTTGTATTATCCACGTACAACTATGCTTCACTTCGAAATATATCGACTACATTGATAATTTCATTAGAATCTGTAAATAAAAATTCTTTTATGAATTTTTGCATTGCAGTCTTACATGCATTGCGAAAAGACATCAAAGTTAACTTATCAGAATAGATCACAGATATTAGATAATACAGCAGGTTAATATAAAGTAAGCAGGTAAGTATATTGATTTATTTTAATCTTGGTACTTGTATATGCATTCGATAATTAGAAAAAAAAAAATGTAAAGCTTCATTAATAAATAGTTAAACAAAAGAAATGTATAGATACATTGAAAAGCCAATTTTTTTCTATAGTCAATGTTGATTATTATCTATGCATAATATAATCTAACCTTTTAAAACTGTCTGGCCTACAATGAAGTTTTATAGCATTACTAAGTAAATTATAAATTGAAAAAAAATTCTAAAAATTATACTATAATTGAAACATACAAAACAGATATACAACATAAATGATCAAGATAAGTAATACAAAGAGCAATTTTAAAACATAAATCTTTTTATTCCTGGTAAGCATTTTTATATAATCAAAGAGATAAAATAAGAATCTCTTCTTTTAAAAAAAGAAAATAGAATTTTCCTTCTTTTTTTTTTTTTTTTTTTTTAATTTATATATATATATAAGAAGAGAGAGAGAGAGAGAGAAATAATTTTTGTAAATAAAAAATGAGAATCACAAATTGATATTGCAGTTCAACAAATCAATAAATTAAAAATATTTTACTAGCTGCTTGTGTTACAATTATTTTTTTAAAGAATGTATGATCTAAAATCATCCATTATGCAAAAGAGTATACCATCAATACACAGCTTCCTGATACAAAAGAAATTTATTAAAGATTGTGTCAATGAATTAAATAGTTACAGAAAAATTATTGATTTATACATTACCTTTTAATTTAATGTTCTATATTTCTTTAGGAAGTTGAATTTGGATGTTTCAGAGGGAAGAAAGGAAATTTGACAATTTAAAATAAAACAATGACATTTTGTAATCTATGATGATTTATAAAAATCTATATCATATGAATTTGAGGTAGAAAATATTATATAGAAAAGTAAAGTAATTTTTTTCAGTTTTGTTTCATTTATATATGGAGGAAAATCTCTAGTGAGGTGTTGTAATTGAAACAAAATTACATTCTTAACAGACCCTTTCTTTTATTTTAATTTTTGTCTAAAAAAAAAATTAGAAGAGTTAGGAAAATTTAAATAGGTGATAGCACTTCCTTAGAACATAATGAATCTTGTTTTACTTAGCAATTGCCCTTTACTGCAGATTTAGAAGAGATACATGAACACAGATAGATTGGCTGATTTTAAAAAGTATAGATTATGTCCAATCAATGATGATTAAATGATATCAGTTCAATTAATAGACATATAATTAACTCATTTTTTAAATCTTTTAATTTTCACCACAAAAATTACCTAAAAAACTTTGATGAACTTATTTAAATTTGATGTATGTAATTTAATATTTTGAAGAAAAGGTAGTTTGAACATTGCACTTCAGTATAACAATGTTTAGTTATATTGTCAAAATAAATCATCTTTTTATTGTTCTTCTAACCTGCGAAAATCATGAATAATTTAATTTTGACACTAAAAAAGAAACTAATAATTAAGAAATTTATTCTTTCAAGATAAATGTATTTAACTAAACCATCATGAACTTGTTTAATCAATATTGTATGGATACATAAATTTTTCGTAATGGAAAGGAAGTTAATTTTATTTATGGAAAGATAAATAATTTTTATGATAAAATTATTTATCTTTCATAAATTTTAATTTCTATTAAGAACAAAAATCAAATTAGGAAAAAATATAATATTATAATGTATAATAAATTGCATTAAATGTTTAAATCTTAAAATTTTTTTTTTACATACTTGTATATGGTTTACTGATCTCCAAATCAGCATCTATAAATGAAATATAATACAGTAAAAAAATAAAATATACATTTGAAATACAAAAAATTAATAAAATGAATTTTTTTAATTATTTGCTAATTTCAAATGAAAAAAAAAAAAAAAATTGAACCTAATATTGAATATCTTATTACGATTGATTATCATGATTTTGTTGAGAAATAATTTTCAAAATTTTTCTGAAGGCATTTTAGTAACATACAAATCTCAAACCTATAAAGAAGGAAAAAGAAAATTTCCTTAAGTTTTTTATTGCAATTTAAACAAGAATAAATTAATACGAAAACTGAAAAATATTTTTTTTAAAATTGAATATACATTTTTAAGCACTTGAAAAGAAATTTCTTTCTAATCAGAAATTTAAAAAAAAAGTTTTAATTTTTTTAATATTAAAGGATCTAAATATAAGATTTTTTTTTTTTTAATTTACATTTAGTCATAAGAATTAGAAGAAGAAAATTAATTTTTATGTAAGTAAAATATGAGAGAAATGAATTGTCCATGTCAAATAAATAGATGTAATTGAAGGATAAAAGAAATTAGAGTAATTTTATTTATGTAGAAACAAAATAGATAAACCTTTTAATACCATAAGGATTTAAATTAGTATATACAAATTTTTTATATCTTAAGAGAGTAAAAAATTAAATGAAAATTTTGTTATGTAATGTTTAATCTTTTTAAATCCTTTTAAAAAAATTTAATAAGTAGTTATACAGAATTTACAAACAAAAATAAATTGATAGATTTCAGATAATCATTAAAAAAATAGTTCAAATAAAATTTGTGGTATAAAAGGATCAATAAAAAGGAATATAAAATAATGAATAAATTATATTCCTACCTCTTATGAAAAAACACACAGCTCTAAACCCAGATTTCACTTGAGAATTAGCTTGAAATCTTAAATTCAATTGATTTTCCTGTGATACAAAAACAGGTGGACGAAAAATATCACCAAAATATCTGGCAGGATGAGTTCCATTATGGCCAACTACCTATAAAAATATATAGAGGTTAATGATTATAGAAAAGACAATGTAAAAGTCTTATCTTTTAATATAGGCAAATTAAAAGCCCTTAAAAAGCAGAATAAAGCATATAAATTATTATTTAAACTTTTGTTACAAATATAAAAGTTTTTAAAATGGTAAATTCTTAGTTTATTTATCTTTCTCATATTTTTCTCAAAATAAATGCAGGAAAAAAAAGACATTTCTCAGATTAAAATTTATCAACTACATAAAGAATTATTACAGTAAAACCTTGGAAAACCTCATATATAGAGGGGAGAGATTTCATACCAATCATGGATACGAGATAACGAATATAGGTAGAAATACAATGAACTTTACTAAATAAATGATATAATTCAATAATTTATATATATCAATACTGAAGTAGATATAGACAGCAAATGTTTGGTTTTGCTACTATATGATCATTTTGTGCTAATTAGATAGGGACCTACAGTTTAATGTGGATTCCAAAAATCACCAACAAACATCCATGTCCCCGCCACGATTTAAACCTGAAGCACTCATTTACTCATTGCACAGACTAACTATCAATGTAAAATGTCTCCTCATTTTTGCAAAAGACTACTACAATGGGAACTGTTTGAAATAGTCACATTTAGAACAAGTTTTTCAACACAATCATCGTAAAAATTTATTTGAGCAATTTTCCAAGCTAAAAATTGCTAACTCCCCCTCAATATCAGTAAAGTTTCTAAATTATTAATAAAGGAAAAATGTCCTTTAGGGAAACAATTTAAGTGAGTGAGTTCTATAACATTAAACAGTAATAGACCACTGAATTAAAGTGATGAATTCAAAAAAAAAAACAATTGATTGCACTTCTACTGTGGTTTCATATAAAGGATAATTTGATTTGAAATTTAGAATTTATTGCTTTTTAAATTATCTTTCAATAATTTTTCATACAAAAAGAGTTTATTTATGTTTATGTTTATTAATTTATTGTTTGTTAAGCAAATTTAAAGGAAACTATATAAAATCTAAATAAAAATTCTCTTGCATCCAAAACTTATAAATTTAATGTTTATTTTGCAATAAAAAAAAAAAAGTATAAATAAGGTTATTGCCCAATGAAGAAAGACAAATGTAGTCAAATACCATGTAGAAGTCTGCAATGTAATTAAACTCAGGAAAATATGGAATTCAACATAACTATAATTATCTGAATATATTTAAGAAAAATTATAAAACAAAACTTTCATGATGAAAATGTTTTGTTTTAAAAAAAAAATGTAACTCTATATATTACTTCTATGGATGATCCTGGAGCAATTTGAAAGTCTAAGAACATAAGCATTACGTGACCATCCTTGTGATCAGATCTCAGCACATATTCAGCAATGTAATCAAACTGATATAACTCAGGAAAATATGGAGTTTCTAAAAAGTGCCCTGAACCAAAATTAGCTTTTGGCGCACCTGTAATTATGTAAGTATTTCCTGTTAAAAAAAAAAAAGATTTTAAAATGTTATCTATAAAAGTTTAAAAAATACATGCAAAATTCAACAATAAGATAAAAATTTATAAAACTATGATTATATGACAAGATTATAAGATTGTCCAAATAAAGAATTTACAAGCATATTTAAAGTGAATACAACTATTTATTTTTAAAGTTTTTCAATTATCAAGATAAATGTTAAAAAACTGCACAGAAAAAATTACTTACTTCTCACAGAAAAGGTTAAAGTAACATCAAATTGCATAGATAAAGTATGATGAAATTCAATTGATAAGTAGCCATTTTTTGTTTCAAAATATAAATTGTGTTCAAGAACTCCACAATATTTTTTTTCCTGATCAGCTTCAGCTATTTCAAAATAATTGCAACTAAAAAGAATATAAAATTAGATCTTTAAAAATCTAGAAAAATAACTTAAAATACAAGAATAATTGTTTAAATAAAATATGAAGGCCTTCATTAACATCTCTTTTAATAGGTTTAAAATAACCAATATAAATATGGTATATCATGTATTGCAAAATCAATCATGTACTTTAGTAATATATATAGAAGAATATCTAAAGAAAAATGTCTTTTATATGAATAGAGAAAAATTTTAATAAAATTGTTACATTAAAAAATGAATTATGAGTATAAAGATCAGCAATATAAAAGTTAGAAATATGACTAACTTTATAACTGCCTTAAAGATATAATCATTAACCAACTAAATAAAAATATTGTCCAATTAAAAATTCAAATTAATTTTTCAAATATATAATATATTTAAAAGCAAATATATTTAGTAAATGATTGCAGTACTAAAATTAGGCACAATTAATAAATCAAATGTTTCTGAATAAGCAATAATTTACTAAAATACAGAATGTATATTTAAATAATAGCACAAAGTAGTGATACATTAAAACTAGTTCAAAGTAGTTTCATACTCCATTTAAATTAATAGTTAAATTTTTAACTAGGTTTTAATGTTTACTTTACTAACTGAAATGTTTAACTCTAAATTTTTTAAAAATTTACCAAGCATGGCAAATAGTGTTAAAATTATCACTTTAATAGGAATTTTTTAATTAAATGACTATTAAATCTCTAAACTTCAGTTTTTCTAAAATCTTAAAATAACAATAGTAAAAAAAAGCAAGACAATTTTGAATATTAGATATGAAAAATTACATTTAAAATAAATTTATAAATCCTTATTCTATAATTAGAATCAACAAAATCAGTACTAGCACTTTCATACAGCAAAAACGCCAATTATTAAATGTACTTATTTATAAAACAAATTTTTGAAATTCATAAGTTTATAAACAGTTTTCTTGAAGATCACTTTTAAAATAAACAATATTCATTCAACAGAGTTAATAGAACATAGTCTACATTTTCATTCATCAGGCAAATATATAGAATTTAAAATAATAAAATTTATAATTAAATATAATTCTTTATTTAATATTAAGTTTTCAAGTAGTTTAATTTGATCTTTTTTTAATACATAAGCAATATTTTAAAATTTATTCAAAATAAAAAATGCATAAATGTTTTTTTTTTTTTTTTTTTGTAATACCACCCTTGTTGAGAAATCTCAATACATTTAAAGGCAGTAGCTTTGGTAAAATGTTAATAATAGTGATTCACAAATTATTTTATATTATATTAAGCATTTTCTCATCCACATAAATAACAAGAAATAGATAATTGACACACACACAAAAAAATTAACATGATTTAAATCACTTAAATTCTACAAGCAGTTTTTAAAAGATAAATTCAAATTTTAGTTAATCATCACCTTCCTCAAGGCATAATGTTAAAAGCATTTTTTAATTTATATTTATCTAAAATTTACAAATATAGTCAAAAATATGTTTCCCAAATTACAAAATACACACAAGATTAAATAATTCTTACTGGCAGTTTTCAGAGCAGCTTGCAATTGACATATTAGATATGACAATTGAAAAATGAGATGCTCCATTATTGGTCTTAAATTCTTTGCGACACCTTCGTTTTGATTTTTGGTACCACTTATTGATCTGCCCAGATGAACTATTAGATGTTAGTTTTAATTGGTAACTTTCTTCAGGTTCTAAATTATATATGTATCTATTTGTTGAACAAAATTCTGAAAACAACAAAACAATCTGTCAATACAAGTTGTATAACTACAAAGTGCTGAAAATAATTTTTCCATCATAATCAGACCATAGAAAATTTCATATATATTAAAATATGTAACCACTCAAAAAAAGTTTTTGAACAAATATTCAAGATAATAAATTTTAATTCATCATATATCACATAATAATTTACAACCATTATCATTACAAAAATATATTCTTTTTATTAAACAAAATAGACTAAACATCAGTTTATGCAAAATTTACTTAATTATAGATAAAATTCACATTAAAAAAAACATTAAATTTCTAAATGATTGAAAATTGGAATAATTAACTATAAAGCCACTTTAATACATTAAAGAACTAACAGCATTTTTAAGAATTTCAAATAAGATGATCACTTAATAACATAAACCTAAAAAAAAAAAAAAAAAAAAAAAAAAAAAATTTACCAATGTTAAGTTAAGTTTGAATGAAGTTCATTTACAACTATTGCTTATATTCTACTCTTACTTTAGAAATTATTGGATTAGAGCAATTTTACATGAAATATTTATATATCATTTCATTCCATACTTAATTTTTGTTATTTAGAAATCTACAGTCAAATATAGTTATTTTTTAAGATTCATTAATCACAAAATTAAATTTTAAATGTAACATACTATAAAATAATGATATACGAATAAGACTAATTGCCCATTATAATCTATATATTACAAAGCTATGTAAATGACAAAATATAAATTAAGAATAAGTGGAAAGAAATTTCAAAAGACATTTAATATTTAATTTGATGTTAATCAAGATTCAAAATCAGCCAACAAAAATATAAAAAGTATATTTCCTCATGCAACAAGAGAAGAAAAATAAGTAATTACCCTGAATTGTTCGAGAACTTTCTCCAACAAAAGAACAACTTACGACGACAAATAAAAATAGAAATATACATAAAATGGCTGAAAATAAAACAAAATTATGATTTAGCAAACAATATAGGGGAATACAATCTAATACATGCAAATAACTTTATTAATCACAAAACTATGTAATATATTTATACAGTTAAATTTGAAGCATTCTATCAAAGCAAATTTTAGAAGCAAAGCAAATTTACTAAATTTTCTTAAAAAACACGATACAGCATAGCCATATGCATTTGAGGATGTTTCTCATAAAATAAGTGAAGTAACACTGCCAACTACTCAACATCTTTCTTCATTGTTCTTTGTATTATTCATCCAATAATTTTTAATTTATAATAATTAACAGAAAAATAAATATACTTAATATAGAAAAAATAATTATTTTATTAAGAATAACATGGTAGAAATTTAAATGAACAACTTTTATACTAAAAGAGACTTATTTGGTAAATTTTTAATTCTGGCCAACTTATATAAAGAACTTTTTTTTTGTTAAAAATATAAACATTAAAATAGTATTTTTAAATGTTTTATAAAATTTTATAAATGAATAGTTTTTATTCATTGTAACTCTTATCAATAGAATAATTTCATTTGACATTTAAAAACTAATTGAATTTTATAAATCAAGATTGTTTTAAATTATAATCAAATTTTAAAAAATTGTTCAAAATGCCAAACTGAATTAAATAAATACAAGCGAAAAAAATTTTAAATGCAATTAGGAATGAATGAAAAATTTGCTACTTTCACTATTAATGGGGTACCAGGCAAAATGTCCATAAATATGCCAAGGATTTATCATAAATCACGCCAAACATTGTGATTTATGATGCATAAAAATTTAAAAACTTTTCATGTTTGGCACAAAGTAACATCCCATGTTAATAGGAAAAGTACCAAAGATTTTTTACAGATCTTGATACAAAGCATATAAATTTAAGGTGATGCTTTTATTTTTAAAACCTCAAATGATCTTACTTATGGCATTCAACTGAAGGCAGCAATGAAAAATAAAAAACAATTATCATACATATATGAAAAACATTTTATAACATATTTCCAATGAATTTTTGATGTTATAAATTAATTATTTACAAATAAAACAACAATTAAAAACAGAATCATACAATAATTATGAATTTATAATCTGTTTAAAATACATTTCAGTAAAATATATGGAATCATAATACATTAAAAGATGAAAACATTAATTATCGAAACATACACATCATTAAAATCTAACAATTAATTTTTATACTTCATTTCCAACAAATTTGTAATATTGTTTGACAAGATTATTTTAAGGGACCTTTTGTTTTAGATACTCTTATTTCACTTAATATATAACCCTGCCATTTTCTAAGGCTATAATATTAACTAATGTTCAATCTGAACTAGAGAAATTGGAAACCATCCACAAAAATGAATAAAAATGTCTAAAGTATGTTTAGCATGAACTCTACCACTTGGTGACAAAAAATCATGTCTCTTAAAATATGATCTGAAATTTGCTTTAGTAATTTAAAACATGAAAATTTTCAAAATAAAACAAAAACTTACCTTCATCCCGTACAACCATGCATATCATCATATGAATAAGCCAAATCTAGCAAAGAAATCAGTTACAAGTTTTTAAAATTTCAAAAAAAGCAAAAGCAAAATGAATTCTAAACAGTTTTTTAAATAATGGATTTAGAAATATTTTCTTGATATACAATGGATTTGATTTCATAAATTGCTGTTAAAAAACCTCAGTTGTTTACAGATTTTTTTTAAATGAATTAGTATAAGTGTTATAAAAAAAAAAGAACTTTAAAACAATGTGTAAAGTATTTAATAATGTAAATGTTACTTTCATTATGAATCCTATCCAAAATTTAAGCAAAAAAATTTTTCTAATTGAAAAAATAATTACATAGGAAACATAGCAAACATATATAAAAAAAAAGTATAAATTATATATGTATGCATTCATAATTTGAAAAAAATGTTAGGATCTAAAATGAAGATAGATATGCAATTAAAATTCTTGAATCTCTCAGAAAGATACAGAAACTTGAGGTGGTAATGAAATTAAAATATAAGAGAAAATTATTCAAAAGTTAAATTACTCATATACTAGTAGCCCAAATTTCAATACATATGCCCTTTTTAAGTTTTATGTGCAATAAAAATAATGCATTAATTATATTATACTAAATTTTCATCACTATAAAATTTAACAAAAAACAAGATGCAATGCAATTCATAAATATGTTTATATACCTGTAATTGTAATACAGTATAATATAAATTACTAGTAATATAAATTTGATTTTTTTTTTTTTTTTTTTACAACTATATTAGCTCTTTTCAACTTGCTTTTTTACAACTTTTCATTTGCTATAATTATAATTAGACAGTAACTTCCTTCAGAATCAAAGAATGATTTCAGTTCTTCAAGAGTTATAATAGATTATAATTGCTACTATTAGTTATATTTTATTATACAGTTTTCACTTGATTAAAAAGCTTTCTTAATCTTGATCAAAGTCAAAATTGTCATTTGGGCAAACATAGGATTGAATATGTTTCTGAAATTTTTTTTTTTTTTTATACAGAATTATAACACGACAAGCAGCGAAGTCCGGTTAAAATTTGAAGATCTCATCTTCACCAAGAGACTAGAAGCTGATGGTATAAATTATGACTATAAATACAATACATAATATATTTTAACACTGTGTAAAATGCCATTTATCAACAAATTTTTACTGTAATTATTGCTATCATACATTCTGACAGTGTAATACTAAATGAAACATGCATTTGTTACAATTTTTTCTAATTCTTGCAACACAATTCCTTCCATCATTAGCAAATAAGACTATTTTAGTTTCAGCATTCTAAATCAAGATGCCCTACAATTCTTCAGATTATTTAATAAACCTTTTAGCTGAACCTGATCACTCTGCATCTGCTTTTACTTAAAAGTGAACTTCTCTTTAAAATTTCAACATTTTAAAATCTATTGAACCTATCACTTATGTTAACATATTTTTGAAAATCATTTTAATTATTTCAAATAATTTTCTTCTGATCTGCAAACACACCTTTTAGTTAACTTTTTATAGATTGGGATTTCTTTTAATTTCATTATATGCTATGTTTCATATATGTTACTTGTATAAATGAGTTTCACTGCTTATTTTAAGAAATTACAATAAAGAAATACATATGTTAAATGAAATTTTTTTTTTTTTTTGCAACTTTGATTACAAAAAAATAAATAATGTATTAGAATAAATAAGCTAATATATTAGATGTCTTTACAAAATCTGATTAGTACCATATTCAGTTTAAAATTATCTTTTTTTGTATAGAAGTTAGGAGTTTCTTTAAAAGTAATGAAGTAATACTCAATTCAAAAACATATTTTTGAAGAGGAATAAATAATTTTAAACACTAATTTATATTATAATAATTTAAAACAAACACTATTGAATTAAAAACTCCTCAAAATCAAAGATATATATTTTGAATACAAAAATTAGAATGTCTCATATAAGCAGACAAAATCTTATTAAAATTGTTTATTTTATTTTATTATTTTTTGTATTATGTAGTACACATTCTATTTAGTAAAATTATTTAGCCATTGTTTGATTATCAGATGCAATTTCTATGTACCACAATGATATTCTCATTAAAATAGACATTTTTTAAAAATGTTAAAATGGTTACTAAAAATGTGGGTTACTAAAAATTTTAAAATATTTAATTAGTCTTTACATAATATTAAATTAACTAAAAAATTTCTATATAAAAGAATTATTTTATTACATTAATAAAAGGTACTTTAATCCGCATCTACATCTTTGGGGGTTTTAAAAATCGTCAAAAACTTTTTATTTATTTATTACCATTCATATTCAACTTTGACTTAAAAGCATTCCTTATAAAAATAATAAAAATTGTTATATTTATTTGCATTTGAATGGCATATAAATAAAGCATATTTAAGTCAAACAAAAGGATAATTTGAACATTGAAAATTGTTGACATAGTTCACATTATAATTTTTTTAATTTAAAGTGGATACCTGAATTAAGCTTCATTAAGATTTCTTTTAATTGAACCAATAACGCAAACTTTACGCTACCGCTTCGAATGCAGGCCCACTTTCTGAAAAAAAAATAAAAATCCATATCAAATTTAAAATTATATAAATAAACATCAAATTTAAATGACGCTACTGTACAAGGATAAATTAGTAAATAAACAAATGGCTGTTGCCAGTTACAACATGTAAAATGTTTTTTTTTTTTTATAAAAGGGAAATATAGCAATCCTTTGATTTATGAAATGAAAAAATAGATACAAATTTAAGTTTTGAACAAATATCTTAAATAATTTTTAAAATATATAAAAAGTTTTGTACATTGATTCATTGTGAAAACAACTAATTTCAATTAAAAAAATTAAACTAACTAGAACTGAAAAATTATGCGTTATTGAAGTAACAAACAAAATACTGTGTATAATATGCAATAATTTTTGTAATTATAAATGAATTAACGTGAATAAAAGAATGTACTATAGTCAAAATGAAAACTGCGAAGATGGTTCTTTCTGGTCTTGCCCCAGGACGTTCTCACATTAGAACCCTAGGCTCTAACAATTCACTGGCTACCACTGACAGTCAAAAAGCTGAGGCTTTAGCTGACAGCCTTCAGGAACAGTTTCTTGAGAACAAACAACATTCATAATCATGATCCAGAAAATCTCATTGAATCCACTATCACTAATTTTATTAATACTAATCAAGTCTCTGAAATTCTATCACTAAAGCATCTTTCATTATTAATTGTATTTCCTCAACTGAAAATTAACAAAACTCCTAGCATAGATAAAATTACTAATAAAATGTTTAAAAACCTTTCTTTCAAAATAATACTTGAGATATGTAAAATTACTGATTCTATTCTTCATACTGGTTACTATCCTAAGTCTTGGAAAACAGTTAGAATTCTCCCAATCCTTAAACCTGGAAAGGATACTACTTCTCCTATTAATTACAGACCAATTTCTTTACTAACTTCTATTAGTAAACTAATTGAAAATGTCATCCTGAACCTCCTTAAAAGTGAGTCAAATCAAAAGAACCTTCTCATCCCACAGCAATTTGGATGTACCGAAAAACTTTCTACAACTCATCAGCTCTACAATCTTACAGAAACTGTTGCTGAAGGATTTACCTAGAAATATGAAACTGCTGAAATTTTTCTTGATGTGGCCAAGGCTTTTGATAGAGTCTGGGTTAATGGATTGATTTACAAACTCATTTCTTACAATTTCTCTCCTTATTTGATTCAAGTAATTCGTAGCTATCTTTCACACAGACACTTTGTTGTCGCAGTAGGGAATTGATTCCTCAATTCGTGATGTTCATGCTGGTGTGCCCCAGGGCTCTATTCTAGCTCCTTTCATCTATAATATCTTTATCAACGATATTCCACAAAAGAACAATATCAAAATTAGTCTATATGCTTACGACACTGCAATCTTAACGCAAGGCCGAAAAACTTGCACTATCGAGGAAAATTTGCAAAATTATATCATTGATTTAGAAAATGGCTCATTAGCTGGAAGATAAAATTAAATGTAGACAGGACTGAAGCAGTTCTTTTCACTTGCAAAAAAAATCCTATAGCCCTCCTAATATTAAAATATATAATAACTATATCACCTGGTCTAAAGAAACTAAGTACTTAGGAATTATTCTTGATAATAAACTTAACTACAGATCGCATATCTACAACCTTAGAAATAAATTCAATACTCAATTTAGAATTTTCTGTCCTTTAATCAATAGAAATTCAGCTTTACCTCTTAATCTCAAAATTCTAATATATCTCTCTTATCTTCGTCCAGTATTAGCTTATGTATGCCCAGTTTGGGGTTCTGTTACACGTACAAATTTTGAAATTATTCAAAGGATTGAGAACAAAACTCTCAGAGTGTTAACGAATTCACCCTGGTACTTTTGTAGTAGTTTAATAAAAGTTTTAAGAATGAAAAAAAAATCAATTTCTTAAAAGTAACATTTTTTGTACCTTATAATAAATTACCATCCTTTGTTTAAAAATTATATTTATACATCAAAGTTTCTTATAAGTTTGGAATTAATGTAACACATGCCAAACATAAATTTTTTTTTTTTCAATTTTTCAATTTTTTATTTATACAAAAATTTGTTATATTACTTAAAATTAAAGCAGTTATATTATATACTAGTGTTAATATATTACAAGGAATTAAAGAACATCGAATAATTTTAGATGAATGTGAATTATATTAAACTAAAATTGCATATTTGTAAGGAGATCTACAAGTGAAAGGTTTTAAAATTTTTATTATGAATTAACATGAAAGCAGGATTCTTTTACATTAGGTGCAATATTTAATTAACCTAAAAAATGTGTTAACGATTTTAAATAATGAAATTGATGGATATATCAGGTAGCGAAAAACTTTCTTTTTAAATGTAACTTATTATTGCAGGTGTTAAAAAATATTTTTAGTAATTTGATTTTATTTACAGATCCTATATGACACTAAGGCAGCACTTTTGGCAATCAACTCCTCCCTAGCACCTCAGTCTACTTCCATCGAAAAGTGCATCTCTTGTCTTGAAGATCTTGACTCAAAAGGCAAGGATATCGTTTTGCAGTGGATCCCATGCCATTGCGGGATCTTGGGTAATGAGAAGGCGGATTCTCTTGCCAAAAAAGGAACAACCATCTTCCGAACCTTTTGTAAAGATATCTCTTTTCACTCGATGAAACTGATGATCCGAGACTTTTTCGGAACACTATCTGATAATCTACTTGAAGGCAACTCATTAAAAACCTGGTTTAACTTTATTCTAAACATCCCTGATCAGCCCAGGTTTAAAGCTGTTGCTCTTTTCAGACTCCTGACGGGCCATGATTGTATGGCCAATAATCTTTTTCGTATGAAAATATTTACAAGCCCAAAAAGCATGCTCTGCAGTCTTAGAGAGGACATGGATTCATCTCCCCTTCCTGTCTACCCTGCACTTGTTTCCTCTACTGTGTAGGGTCGTTACTGGGAGGCTAGGGCCCTTATGGACTAAACATGTCACTATGTGATTTCTTTCATTTCTCGTTGTTGTTTTCGTGTTCTTTTTCTTTTTTTATTTTATTACTTATTGTAGCCTGCCATTGGAAATAAAAAAAATTTATTTACAGATATATCGGGTAGCACCCTGTAAATTTTGTATTATTTATGTATGCATATTGTATTATTTATGTATGCATATTGTATTATTTATGTACTGCATTTTCGATAATGTAAATTTCATTGGCCATATTGTCCGCAGGATGAGAATAATTTAATGAAAGAAACTGTTTGACATTGGGATGATCTCATTTTTCCCTTGGTCAACCCAATATATATATTTTTTTCGGTCCTTTTATTAATCTTTCAAAACATTTATTCTTTATAAATGTTAACATATAAATGGTTATCAACTGTATGTATTTATTGGTTAGGAGGATTTCAAAACCGAAATAGTCATTGCATTTGTTGTATTGAACTTTATTTAATAAACTTAAAAATAGATCACCATCTCCGAAAACAATATTAGTTTCGGAGAAATCTAAAACTTTTTCTATTTCGCTATGTTATGGACATCCATGTCGCCTCGCCACATATAGGTGTTTAAAGCAACGAGATTGCAGAAGAGTTGTCCAACTAGGAGAGCTTTTTAATAGGAGGATTTTTGCAGTAAAAAGCGAAAATTGCAATAAATTTGTGTGGCAACGAAAAAGGAAATTGGCATTCCACAGGAAATCAGAACAACTAATGTTGTAAAACACACATGCCAGAAAAAGAGCACACATACAGAAGATGAAAACATTGCAGCACCAAAACCAACCTGAAGCGGAAACATGTTATGTTCAACATATAATGTTCCATTGTGTGCAGCTCCTTGTTTTATGTTGTTTCACCAGAATAATTAAAAATAATACATTTGGAAATTCACATTGTATTTGGTTTTTCTATCATTTACTTCACGCTCAATTAATTATATTTTTAATTTTAAAACAACTAATAATCAATAGTTTTACAAAATTGCATATTTATTTATATTTCATATTTTTCTATTGAATAAGTCAGTAAAAGGTCACTGCTTGTATTGGGCGGTGGTAAATATGTTACAATCCCTGTTATAAACAATAGCCCCAACAACAAAATTAAAAAAATACTTTTTTGGTCATAAATGAGCTTCTTTTCACTAATTATAGCGTAAAATGTAAATTTTGGAAGAAAACGGCTTGTGCCCGTTAAAGGGTTAAGAGTTATACTGATGGTGGCTGTCTCTCTTTGTCGGAACTTGCCTCTAGGGTCAAATTAGAAATCAACTCCTCTTGGATAAAGACTCCCGTGCATGAGTTATATGATTGTAACTGTCCTGGTGCTGCTTTTAACTGGGACAGGCAGTAGATCCGAACAGACGGCTCTTGCTAGGCTCCACAGTGGTCATCTTCATACTCAACGTCATCTGTTAGGCTTTAAGTTTTATCCCTTTTGCCCGAAGTGTAGTTTGACTCAAACCACTCCTGCTCATAACTTAACTTGCATTGGTTGCCAGAACAGTCAGTTGTACTCAAGTCCTGGAAGACGTTTTCATTGTTTGAAAATACACGGGTTCATGGACTTGGTGTAGATGGTGCTGTAGACCATGTGGGTAAGAAACAACATGTCTCGCAGACTTCGGTGTTTACTACAAGATCGTAATTTTAAACATGCATTCTGATCGACCCAGAACGACCTCATTTTTTACAAATTCTAATGATGCCGTTCCCTATTACACCTATTATGCCTACACCCAGAAAGATAAGCAGAACGCGTCATCAGCAATTTGAGAATTTTTAACAAAAAGAAATTCATAATTTCGAGAATTTAGTACATCTAGTAAGGTAAATTCTGGTACAGTTTTTCTCTGTAAATTGGCAGATTCGATCATAATCTTATTATCCTGTGAAATTAATGGTGCACACGTATTAAATACACATCATCATTTCTATGTATACTTTGATATTAAAAGTTTTGACCTTGCTGATTTTTGAAATATTTCATTTATAAACCCCTTTTTTTTAGCACATTTGTAAAAATTTCACATAAGTTAAATTATTGCATATCAGTTACAATTAAACGCAAAAGGATTGAAATCAGGTTTTGTAAAATTGCAAAGGATATGCTATAGGTTTCTTAAATCAAATAACGCAATAAACATGTAAAGAGACGCAGTATTTTATGTCTTAAGGATATACTAATTCGTGGCCAAGAGCGTTACATTTCCTAAAATTTAATTCATTATTTTAGTACGAGTACATCTACTTTCCATTCACTATAAATGATATATGAATTGCATTTTAATATCAGGATATTCAATTCACAATGAGCCAATCCAATCATGGTTAACTGTAGACCATTTGCAATTATCTGTTATTTGATTTGATTTTAATTACAAATAATCTAACTGTATAAGTAAATAAATATGATAATGTCGATTGTATATTTTGAAATTGTTTTTTATTTAATGTTTTATTTCAGCTCTGTTTTGGTGGAAATACGAATAAAAAAAAAAAGATAAGAGCTAAAACGGTTACAAGCATAATCATGTCGCAGGCAATAAGCATGTCGTGAGACAACTAGAAATGAACAATGGTTTAGATTTAAGTATTAAGTTTTTTTATAGATTATGTTTGATTTGACCTATTTAAATATAAATTCTTTAATAGTTTGTAAATGCAACACGGTATAGTAAGATACAAAGTTAAGTCTTTGTTTTTTTAATAAGTAAGAAGCTAAAGATTGGTTAATTCCTAATTAAAAGTAATAAGGTTTTATTTAAAACGACGACTTGTCAGATAGAAGTTTAAACGTTAAGCCATTGATTAGATAGAAAAGAAAGCAAGATTATATATACTATGTAACCTTACTCCTTTTATATATATAATTTATTTTTAAAAATTAACTTACTTTTTCTTTATTAATTTTTTTTTAATTAATAAAAATTATGTGTATATATAATCTTTTATATTATTATTATTATAATTTTTAAGTAAGGAATAAAAGTTTAAAATGGAAAAAAAATAATAATAAACAATAGAAAAAAAACTGTTTATATTTTATCAGAAGATTTTATTTAATATATTTTATTCATATATATATATATATATATATATATTATTTAAAACTTATACAAATTAGAGTTAGATGTGATGGTATTTAAAAGAATTTCTTGGAACTGTATGAATTGTTTGAATTTTCAAACCAATATTAGAAATAAAATTTATGTAAACCTTTTAACAAATTTTTTGGTTCTAATTTATTTAATTATTAATATAGGGTGTTAAGAAATAAAAAATAAAAATTTCAATACTGGAAAACTGGCACATTTTATTTGCATGAAAATTGTTCGTGTTTTTATAATGAGTCAGATGTGGTCTGACGTTTCTCGGGTTAAGTATCACCAATGAAAAGTTAAAATACCGAGAGAATGGTCTTCCGTTTAGTACTCGGCCTTTGGTATCCCAGGCTTCAGGTTCGAAAGCGGTGGCATGGATGTTTGTTAATGGTTCTCAAACTCTAAACTGTAGGTCCCGGTCTGTTTTAGCCCAAAGAGTGCGCAAGATGACCGTAGATGACAAAGCAAAGCAAACCAATTTGTTTAGTACTCAACCTTAGTATACCGTCAATTTTGATACCTCTAAGTAGTTTAACACTGAATTGGTTTGAATTTTACTGCTGTATAAAATGTTACAATATTTTTTTATAATGTTGGCATACACTTATATTCATATAATAAGTAAGGGATCTGATTTAGAAAAATTTAATTAGCTGTGTTGAGGCATTGTTTTTATCGTGGGATTTGTTTAGAAATTTCCATTACATGCTTTGCTATGTTATTTAAATGTGTTCGCAACTTCTTATACTCCTTTGAAACAAATTATACATGAGCAGAAAAAACATTAAAATAGGCCAAATACGTTAATGACTGGCTAGCTTCTTTTAAAGGGACATAGTACCTTACGTGTTAAAAAAATTGATAGTTTTCAGCACATTTTTTATGATCTATCTTAACTCAAAGTTTTACTCTTTTTTCGTATGAAATTTTGGTGCATTTTATATAATGAAGTTTAATATTAAAGAGTTTGATTTCGTTCTTGTAATTTAATTAATATATTTTTTAAAAGGACATAATAGGGTACACACACACACTTCTGAAAGATAAACGTACAATTTAATTTTTTAACTTGAATAAAAGTTAAATATGTTTATTCTGCATTAATCAAATTCTAAAGATATCTAATATTTAATAATTTTTTATAATAAAAAAAGTCTCAAAATTGTTAATATTTATTATGCTATGTATTAAAAATGCATGATTATATCTCCGTGTGAGATCGAGTTCGAATAGCCCCAGTAGTCCATGCGTGTTGTAAAAGGCGACTAAAAAGTGAGCCAGGGGGTAAGGCAAACAGGTGGGGTAAAAAGTCAGACTCTGGTGGGGTAAAGTGCCTTTCTCACTGTTTACCCAGTAAGTACTAAGGGCCAAAACTGTTTTAATTTTTCTGCTATTATCTATAATTTCCCTAGACCAGCCGCTGAGTACGCGCTCAGAGCGAACATACGCTTGCTAACTACAAACAATCGTCAGTGAAAAATCACAATTACACAAATCTCATTAATATTTTTTTACAAGTGGATACCCCCTCGATCCATTCGCGTTAATTTAGCTTTTGTTCGTGAGGGGATTTTCGTAGGATAAAAATCATATGTTTGATTCAGGATATATACATTCCAAACATCGATATATACATACATATGATACTCTTACCGAGTATCCTACTTTATCGCTCTTTACTTACCGAGGGTAACCGCGGATGCCACTAGTTATAATGTTAGTGGATTCATTTCCAATTATTTGTTAGATGTTATGCTTAAGGTAAATTTTCCGCGTATTATGCTCATTAAACTTTTACCTAATAAGTCAATAAAACCGAGTTATTATCGTTCTGTGTTTTTTATCCGACTTATTACAGCAACAATAAGCCATTTGCTATCGCGGGCCGGATGGATGACGCTGGCGGGCCGTAGTTTGGGAGACCCCTGGTCTAGATGTTGCTATCGAGGTGTCATGTGGGATAAGAAACATTAAAATGTAACAAAACCGAGGTTCACAGAATAAAGGTAAATAAATAGAACACTGATGCAAATTTTTATAAAAGTCATAACGTTTTAATAATCTTGTGGGAAATTCGATAAAGGGGAAAATCATGTTGAAAGACTAAAAGACGTGTTAAATAGTCCCTTTTGACTTTTATATTTTTTGTTACTGTAACCGAAAATTTTTGTCCGATTCAAATGCATTTGTTTCAAATGTCTTTAACATTCTAAATTATTTTTAAAAATATTTGGGAAAAATCTATTTTTTGAAAGTGACAGGATACTATGTCCCCTTAAGCTTAATAGGCATTAATAAACTTATTTGTAATTGCAAACAACTGAAACCTATATCTACTGCAAGTAGTATACTATATCTCTTTAATTACAAATGAAATGTTGAAACACAAACTCAGTTTCTTACAGGTGAAACACTGACTTAACCAAGTCAGTTGGTGTGTTTTTTTCTCTAATAAAAAATATTTGCCTATTACTTTTGTATGAAAGACAACGAGCATTTTGGTTTATAGTTGTCCTGAACTGTTGCCCTCTCCAATCGTAGCTTAAAAAAGATCTCTTTTACAAAAATAATTGGCTTTTTTTTAAATAGTTTTTTAAATAATAAATAACTAAAATGTACATGATAAAATAATATAATGATTTCTAAGATATGTGTGTATGTGTAATCCCCAGTGTCCTGCAGTGTGGGACAGACATTCCCTTGGAAGCTCATGGATGGTGGGAAAGTGACAGCTTTTATTATGATGCAGCACCCGTAGTTAGAAGTCTGACTTGGCTCCTAGTCTCTGAAGGAGGAAGGTAGTGACTTTTAGAGGGGAGCAACCCGGCATTTGCATATCATTTGTGGGAAAAAACCGGAAAACTTCCCACCAGGTAGTCCGACTGACGAGGCAAGATGTTTAACATCCCAAACCATCGAGTCTCCTCGTTTTTGAAACAGTGTCTACAACAGCGGTCATTGATTGAATCTCCACCCTAATGCTCATTAGCGGGTTATGTTACCGACTGAGCCCTGAGTCGGGCTTTCCAGATTATATAAAGTTTAACACATGCACAAGATTACATTTCTACTGGAAACTTTTTCCGTTATGTTAGAATACTAAGCATATTCTATCTATAACGTAAAGGGAAGTTTCAATAAATAAAAAAAAAAAAAAAATTGCTGATAAATTTATTTTGGTCATAATTATATTTTTGCAACCCTTTAAGTGTCACTACATACTATCATAATCCAATTTGACCCACATTGTTCAACAAATTAAACAATTTTAATCACTTAATAGGTTGCATCTACAGTAAAAATTGATTATAGTCAGTTAATAAAAATTCAATAATATTTTCATTTAAAGAGAAAATAAAGCATGCATTAATACACATGCATTAAACAAAATAACTGTATTTCCTACAATATAATATGAAAAAGAAAAATGTAAAACGAGTTTAAAATTTCAGAAAGCTTCAAGTGTTGATACAGGTACATATACAATTACATAAATTTCGAATAACATTTGCAAAAAATAAATTTTTATCAATGTATCAATAAGCAAGCATTTGAAACCACAGTGACATCTAAAAACACACTTCATAAAAAAATTAATAAAATATTTTGAGATAATAAGTTTATTTAAAAATTTTAAAATGTATTAAACCAAGATTTCTAGCAAGAATAAAAAAAAAAGTAATTTAAAATACTGAATTATACTATATCCAGTCTGAGTATAATATATTACTCAGTCATTTTTAAATTCTTTAAATTACTGAATAATTATGGTCAATAATAGAAAAAAAGAATGTTTAAAAACATTTTAAGACTTCTATTACAAATACAGAATCACGATGTCGTTTTAACGTCATTACTGTCAGTCCTGTTCAATCAAGACAGGCAAAATTAACAAGACATCAATTTTGAACAATTAAAAAACACACAAAATTTAAATAAATATTCAAATTTACTTACCCTGCTTCAAAATAAAAAGGTATAAACTTAATTAAATATAAATTATTTCAATAATTAGAATACAATCTTAAATTAGCCTCCCTCACGATAAAGCAAGTTAACCGCCATTTGCAATTCAAACATCATTTCATTCATTTTTGCGCATGCGCTTGTCTGCCAGCCACGTAAACAAACTTGCGTCAGCAAACAACCACGAATATCCCTTTATTACATGTCAATAATTATTGAATAAATTGAGATAAAGCAGCTAACGCGAGCAGAAATCTCAAAGCCAAGTCAAGTCAATAATTATAACTTTTTTGTTTGCATATTCACTGTTTTATAAATTTTTATTATTATTTTTTACCAAGCTGAAACTGGATAATTCGAAGTTTTTTGTTCTAATGCAACTGGCAAATACTTAGACAGTTGTCTTGGATGCCTTAAGGTAAGCACTGCACCGACGTTACTCACTTATTACTACCGAGGGGACGCGTGTAACTTGAAGATAAGCTACGGACGCGGACTCGAACCCGAAACCTATGGTACCGAGCGCCAGAGCGCTAGCCATTCGGCCATTCAGGCCTCCTGGATAATTCGAAATAAAGCAGCCAAAAAGCGAGCATAAATCTCAAAATCAAGTCAAGTCATATTGACGCACATGATATTTACAAGTTTCTTATTGGTCGTTGGTGAGCCAACAATTTCTCATTTTAAAAGCATCTATTGAAAAACAAGACTAATTTTTTTCGTTATCAGTTACAAAGCTGTATTAAGATGTTGGATTTAATGTAATCCAGTCTCTAATCTAAGTTATAAGAAAATTATTTTCTATTCCATGATGGGAATTATGTGCAGATTCTAATTCTGAAAAGCAAATTTTGTCTAATGCACGTTAATAGAACATTTAAATTAAAATTGTTTAGTAAAAAGGTTTATTGAATTTATAAATGAGGCCGAGTGACTAGCGCTCTGGAGCTCGATGCCACATGTTTCGGCTTTGAGTTCAATTGGTCATATATTTGATAAATGAATTGAAAAAATAAACCCACCATCTATTAAGTTCTGGTATAAGGAAACCCTCTCGTACAAATATCATTCTTCAGAATGACTGCCATACCACAGGCTTAGCCCACTAGGTTCGAATCCTGGTGGTAGCATGAATGTTTATTATTTTGGTTCGGAATCCACATTAATCAAAACATCCGAAAAGTAGGTCCCGGCAATTGAAGCCTAAAGTGCGTAAAAACTGACCGTAGAGTGACGAACCAAACCAATCAGAAATGATATCCAAAGTCCTCAGGGGGACTTTCAAATGCAACGACAAACCCCCAAGATCGGATCAATCTCCTTATTGTTTTCAAATAGCTTTGTCAAAATCGAAGCTGCATCTTTTCCCATCTTTTGTCAATGAAAATATTATGCTAATATGTTAATCTAACATATTATAACCCATCAGAGTTGCATTCTGATATTAAAAATTTAAATGAAGAAATAGAAGTTTGGTTTGGCTCTCTACGGTCAATTTTTGCACACTTTAGGCTAATTAGACGGTGACCTGCAGTCAGTTTAACGTGGATTCCAAAACCACTAATACACATCCATGCCACCGCCAGGATTCAAAACTGAAAAAAAGTGGTACAAAAAAGGCCAGAGCGCTAGCCAATTGGTTTGGTTTGGAATTTTGTCACTCTGCGGTCATCTTGTGCACACGTTAAGCTAAACAGATCGGGACGTACTGTTTAAAGTGGATTCCGAACCACTACAAACAGTCATGGCACCGCCAGGATTCGAACCCGAAACCTGTAGTACAGACTGCCAGAGCGCTAGCCACTCGGCCATTAGGCCCCCCAAATAGAAAAGCTGGATGCATACGAAGCAAAAATATTTCACTACTTGCAATAAAGATCATTTTGATTGATATTAATAATCAATAATCATCAGATTGATATTAATAATATTAATAATTAAAGATTGATATTAATAATCAATAAGTGAAAATAATACCTCTAATGTTTTGAAATATTTTTTCTTGTACTCGTATATATGATTAATTTTTATAAACATAATGTATTGATTTGATTTATATCAAAAGTGAAATTTGATTAAATTTATACATATATATGCGGACAACCTCTAAGAAATCAATTTCAGTTTTGTTTTTATTTACTAATCCATATTTCTTTAGCAAACAAATTTCTTTATAGATTTACTGTCTGATAAATGGGATTGTGTTTCAAGCTAATTTGGGGCATCCATATCCGGTACAGCCTTGTGCTCATAGGCATATTTGGAAACATTGTCCTGTTGGAACACAGATATTGTCTTTTAATCCCAGCAATTTAAGTTTTTAAATATTAATCCATATAATTAATAGGTAACGTTTTCATCAAATGAAGTGTGCCAATTACATATCTCCAAATCATTATAACCAGGATTTGACAGCAACGCAGAAATTACATGTGTTGAATTCTGAATAGGATTTTCTCTACATAATTTTCTTCTATTTGTGATTACATCTGAAACTTTTATTCTTCACTGTGATCCAAATGCAAAAACCATTATTAATATATCATTAGTCTATCTCAGCCTTCTATCTGGTACCTCATCTAATATATATTCAGTTTCAGAAAATTCGGTGAACCATTTCAATGCTTAAATTAATTTTGGAAAAAAATATATTAAGTTTAAAAAGAAAACTTTTGAATCTGATGGTAGAATTTTTATCTCTATATTTAAATTATAGTCTGTAATATTACTCTGTACATATTTACTTTATAGAAATATTACATTTATTCATTAAATCTCTTATAATTGATATTTTTATAAGCATACTTGCGCATTTGAACACATTTAAAATAGTTTCGATACTCACCAATCAGACCACTTCCTTTAATTTCAGTGTTTTTATCAGGGGTCTGATGGTTGAATAGCTAGAGCTCTGGTGCTCGGTACCAGAGGTTTCGGGTTCGAGTCCCGGCTGTGTCGTGGATGTTTGTAGTGGTTAGGAATCCACTTTTAAATCTTGGGCCACGGTCTAATAGAATCGTAGAGCGTTGAGAGGGTAGTGTTACTCCGCGTCCGTAGCATATCTTCAAGCTACACATGCCCCCTGGTAGTGCTAAATGAATAACAGCGTTCGTCGGTGCAAGCCAACCATTGGGTTTGCTCACAGGGACCATCATATAATTGCATGCTCACGTACTGACTGAGTTTATATGGCTTATACTACCCAGTCCTCGACGTAATTAAAAAAAGTTTTGTTTAACTAGAATCAAGTTTTTTTGTTTTTGCCTATTCAAAACTTCAAGTTATTTTATAAAAGGCAAATTCAGATGATTTTTTTCATGAAAAACAGATTTTTCGTATGATTTGGTCTTTCAAGCTCATTAACAAATCATTACTGGAGTTCAAGAGTTTTTATGTGACAGTGCGTGCTAATCTTTTCTCATGGTTTGCTTAGAAGTTTTGCTTTAGAAAATTTTTGTGAAATGGTATTTTATTTTATTTTGATTTCAAATAATATCATTAAAAGGATTCGTTTTTGACTTTTAAAATGTTAGTTCTCAAAATTATGAAACTGAATAAAAACAAAGCATCCAGAGTAAAAACAACCTATTATAATTTGGTTTAGTTCGTCGCTCTACGGACATTTTATGCACACTTTAGGCTAATCAAAACGGGACCTACAGCTTCACGTAGATTCTGAACCACTCACAAACATCCATGCCATTGGCAGGATACGAACCTGAAGCCTAGGGTACCAAAAGATCAGATCGCTAGTTAATTGCCCATCAGACCGTGTAATTTTATAAATTCCATTGAATAGAAATTCATAAAGTTTTAAAATTTTGAAGAAATGCATCAATTTATAATTTGAGTTTTAAATTTTAGTTCTCATTAAAAATGTATTCTATTTTCATAAGCATTGCAAAATAGTTTAAAAAATAAATAAAAAATTATTATTTTAATATTTACATAGTGTTCAAAATTTAGTGATCTTATAATTTTTTTTTTTTATTTTGTTTAAGATTTTTATACTTGGAATTCAGTATCATTTATCATGTAAAGTTCAATTTTAAAGATGTAAGAAATCCAAACTTTTAAATATAGCTATCTCGCTTTAGTAATAAATAATTACAACAGGATATTAATGACAAAGATTTGTATATCTACTGTTGTTTCTTATCCACTTGGTAGACATCTAGACCAATTCCACGATCTCTTATGGGCTCACGGTTGAAGGGAAAGGGGACAGCTTCTGGTGTGATGCAGGTTCCTATCCTGGTTGTGCCATGGATGTTTGTTAGTGGTTCGGAATCCACTTTAAACTGTAGATCCCAGTCTGTTTAGCCCTTGTATTCATAAGATGACCGCAGATCGACAAACCAAACCAAGCCAATCTTTTGTGATGGAGCACCCATAGGTAAAAGTCTGATTTGTCTCCTGTGGTGTTGTCATTTACTTTTAAACATACACATTAACAATACCCGATCCTATAAACAACTAGCTACACCGTTTTACTTAACACACGATAACCATTATGAAATTCCGCAATAACCCATACCACATTTTAAATCAACTAATTCGCATGCCTTCAAGAGACTTATGTAAGTTGGAAAAGGAAACACACATGAAATAACACACAGACGGAAAATTTCATAATTTAAAATATAAACAAAAATGTATTTATTGATATTTACAATAGTAAGCTAGAAATTAAAGTCATTTAATTATTTTAATCAATAAAAGTATAATTCAAACAATGCCTTTAATAAAATATAACTTATACAGTTGCTTGCAATTCTAAATTAATGTTCAATAATATAATAACAAGGTGATTGACCTTACAGTTTCATAATTTGCCACGACAGCTGGGAAGAAGGGCTCCTTTTCTTTTTGTTAACCTTAATGTTTTTAGTGATAATAATCCTCTATACGCACCGGATCAAAATCTTGGCAGCAAGGGTGCTCCGTCCAACCGCTCATGGGGCTCTTGTGTCAGCAGGAGACCAAGGGAAACTTGACTATATAATGTAACTTGGATTGTACACTTTCTTCTTTCAAGTCACGCTGCTGCCAGGGTTTCACCATTGAAATCATAGAAGTACGCCAGAGCAGCCAGTCACTCAGAATCGCCGTCCAACTCCCAGTTTAATATCTCTATTTCACGCCGGACATGTACAAACCATCTCAGCCACGTCCCTTCAAGCTACGGAGTCTCCGTTCCGCGCCTCTATTCTTTCTCCCCTCTCCCCGTGCGATGTCCATCACCTCCATTTTTATAGTTCATTCTGGGGGAGCGATTGCCGACACCGTATTAGAGTCTATATCCGTTGGGCAGACGCTCCCCCGTCCATAAATCAAGTCCCCCGTCTTGATCAACTGATTTCTTGACCATCTGGCCTCGAAGTGTTTTATGACCCCTGCCAATTAAAATACTTTCCACATATATCCCCCTTCATCCCCAGCTGTGACCCATCCGGTCAGGTGCGGAGACCACACACAGTCCCCTTCCAAGGGACACACATAGAATATAGTCTAACATATCCAATAATAATATAGAATTTTACCATAAAAATATTTACTAAAAGACATTGCTCATATTGACACGACACTCCGTGGCGCTCTACAATCACACGAGACCGGAACCTACGGCTTAAAGTGGATTCTGAACCATTACAGGCATCCATAGCATCATCGGGACTTGAATTCGTAATCTGTGGCACCGAACTCCAGTGAGCTAGAGCTTGGCCTTTCAGGCCCATGTATATCTTCTTCTTCTTCAATGGCGACCCATGGTGAGCCAAGGCTGCCTGCCTACTAGCAGATTCCGAAACAGGAGAAGAAGGCTTTCGTTTTAAGTTGGAAGGGTTGTCAGCCTTACGCCCAACGCTCTACAGTCATATTAGACTGGGACCTACGGTTTATAGTGGATTCCGAACCACTACAAACATCCATTGACTCGAACTCGAAGTCTGTGACATCGAGTGCCAGAGAATTTGTATATCTGCCATGATAATAAACGTTTCCCATTTCTAAAAGTTATAAAATTTAAGGAACGGTAATTTTTATTAACAAAATCAAATAAAAAAAGATTTTATCCGTTATGATTTATTTATTTTTTATTGTGAGAAATCTTTTCAAACGCAAAATGAGTTTCGTTTTCTGAATTGAATTAACATTATAAAAAAAAATAATAAATATAATGGATAATACTTATTTAAACCACATAAATCGTTAACAAAAAGAGATTTTATAGATACAGGAAACTATTTCTCTTTTTATTTATCGGGAATTCGAATAGAAATCTCTAAAGAGATCTAAATTGAAATCATTTTCAATGTTCCTTCAACAAAGAGCGTAATCATGTTGAATCATCACAGAGAAAACCGTCTTCAGTGAAATGGAAGAGTGGTTCAATTTGCATAGCCATAAAGAAAGAAAAGTGTCAGAGCATTTGATTACAAAACAATGATAGATGGGGTTTGTTTTGAGGAGCTATTTGTTATAGTTAGTATAGAATCTTTGGAGGTAAAAAAATGGAGCAAGTTAATTAGATTTTCTTGAAAGTTGACTGAATGTAGGGTAAAACATAAAAGAAATACTACTGTGCCCAAAAAGTAAGACCAATTTTCAATTTAAAATTCCCAGGGCTTATGGAATTTTCATTTTTTTTGGGGTTGTTAGCAAACAACATGCCCTTGACATCTGTGCGAAATTAGACGTAAAAATATTGATTAGTGTTTGAGTTACGCTTGGCTTTGTGAGATGCTAAAACAAATTTCGGTGATTTTTGAAATGTCTGAATGAATTGAGCAAAGAACTTTGCAATTCAATTTTGGCTGCGGAAACGTATAGAATGTTGCAGAAGGCATTCGGTGAGCATTCCTATATCGGAAAGAAATGTTTAGAAATGGTATAAACAGTTCAAAGAAGGCAGAGAACGCCTTGAAGACAAAGATACCTCTGGTCGACCCTCAACCTCAACCAACGAAGATCACATCCGAAAAATTAAATATTTGGTGCTTGCAAACCGTTGATTTATAATTTGAAACTTTGCTGATGATGTTGGAATTTCAAAAGGATCGGTCAATTCCATTTCGGGCCTCAAGCGCATCAAATCTGATTGGTACCGAAAACACTGAATGCGCCAGCTCACACTATATTGATTCTCCGTGACTTTTTCGACAAAAATGAAGCCGATATCGTTCCACAACCCACGTATTCACCGTGCGACTTCTGATTATTCCCTAATTCAAAAACCACTCCGGGGACACCGTTTTGAGTCGATTGAAGAGATTCAACGTGAATCTCCGCACGCTTTGAAGGCCATCCCCTGCCGATGACGTTTTAGCAAGCATTGAGGATTGGAAAAAAAGTCGGCATAAGTGCATTGTGTTCGGAGGGGATTACTTTGAAGGCGATGAAATTAATTTGGGATGATAGATAAAGGGTTTTTGAAAAAAAAAAAATAATTGGTCTTACTTTTTGGGCACAGTAGTAGTCATAAAGAAATAAAGTGTCAGAGCATTTCATTACAAAACAATGATAGATGGGGTTTGTTTTGTGGCTCTGTTTATTATAGTTAGTATAATAATGTTTAGAAGTAGAAAAATGGAGCATGCTAATTAGATTTTCTAGAAAGGCGAGAGTGAATGTAGGGTAAAACATAAAAGAAATATACGTATAATGGACTCAAGAGATTATTGTGTTACTAACTCTTTAATGCTTTAGATTTAATAAAAATACATTTATGAATGAATATACATAAAAAAGGTAAATAGAACGTGTCAGAATGTGAAACAATTTTAATGGATATAATGATGTAATTTTAACTGTAACAAAAAATTTAATTAAAAGTGAAAAATTGGATCAAACTTATAAAATTATGATAATTTGTTTCTTATAGAAAAAAAGTTTCATTAAGATAATGGATATACATATATATATATTCTATTGTAAAGATTAACTGTGGCATATTTTGAAGAATACATTCTTGATAAATAATAATAAAAAATTCACTTTTATGATTTTGTGATAGATTTTAAAAAGATATTTTGTATATTGTAATTCGTTAAAATGTTTTTATATGAGCATAGCAATATCTATATACATATATATTATAAAATTCATTCTTGTCCTGGTCTGTAAGCATCGACGAGGATTTGCATTTGCTTTAGTTAACAAAGCAAACGAGCCAAATCTAGTCATATCAATATGATTAACACTTAAAATGAGGTTTGTACACAACTCAAAATAGAGAAATTAGGAAAATAAACATGATGTTTTCTATGTTGTAGAATTATATCTTTTTTCCCTCTGTTGTAATATCCGAAGTTAATAATTTTCGTGACCTGCGCAGTTGCAGCCGATACTTTAGTAACGAAGTGACTCGTTACTGATTGGGATAACGCGTGTAAAGTGTTCGCATTAAAGCGCCAAATTGCCCGGTGGAAGTTTTCAGAGTTTCTACCATACATCATCACGCAAATATGAGGCAGCTAAATGATGCACATATATATACCATACTTCACGCAAATATGAGGCAGCTAAATGATGCACATATATATATACCATACTTCACGCAAATATGAGGCAGCTTGAACATGCAAATATATCTACCATACGTCACTCAAATATGGGGCGGCTTGAATATGCACATATATCTACCATACATCACTCAAATATGGGACAGCTTGAGTATGCACATATATCTACCATACATCACGCAAATATGGGACAGCTTGGTATGCACATATATCTACCATACATCACGCAAATATGGGACAACTTGAACATGTTACTATCTACCATACATCACTTAAATATGGGGGCAGCTTGAACCTGCTATATCTGCCACATATCACGTAAATATGGGATAGCTTAAACATGCAAATATATCTATCATATGTCACGCAAATATGGGGCAGCTTGAACATGTAAATATACATACGATACGTCATGCAATTATGGGAAGTTGAACATGCGCATATATCTATCATACGCCACGCAAATATGAGGCAGCTTGAACATGCACATATGTGTACGATACATCACGCAGATATGGGGCAAGTTGAACCTGCTAATATATCTACAAAACGTCACGCAAATATGATTCAGCTTGAACATGCATATACTATGTCTAACATCACGCAAATATGATTCAACTTGAACATGCATATACTATGTCTACCCTACATCACGCAAATATGATTCAACTTGAACATGCATATACTATGTCTACCCTACGTCACGCAAATATATACGTATACGCAGCTTGAACATGCAAATATATCTACCATACATCACGCAAATATGGGATAGCTTGACCATGCAAATATTCTATTCAGCTTGAACATGCTATATCTACTATACATCACACAAATATGGGAACAGATTGAACATGCACGCACATCTACCATACATCACGCAAATATATCTTTCAGAAGGCAATGTTCTCGTCTGTGAGACTTTAATGCCACACATAAATGAAAACACAACTCTCGCCAATGTTTTTTTAAACGACATATGCAAAATAACTTTATGACATGATAACTCGACACGATCATGTTGATAACCTAAATCAAAACGAGTCATGGAATTTATTTCTGGAATCCTTTTTTATCAGTCAATGAAAGTATAAATAAAGTATATATAAAGTTGCACAATTGATACATTCATATACGATACTTAGAATTGAAGGTTAACAAGTTTATGTAACTAAAAATATTTTTGTATGGATAAAAAATATCGATTTTTGAAAAGGAATAAAAAGTAAGTTGATCTGAAAGTTGTTTGAAGGGCGATTGGTTTGTAATCGAAGAGGTAGTAACATCGCTCGGAGCATTATATAAGCACGTGCAAAGTGAAAGTGTTACGATATGTGACACCTATGCACTGACCGGCAGCAATAGGTGACATTAATAACAAAAAAAATAATAATTCATGACTTATGAGTAGCAAGGTCTCACAATCACAGTCTTATCATGTATCGTTTATAGATTATTTGCTAAATCTAGCAGAAATCAGGATGTGATAAATTAAAATACTTTTTTATATTAAATTTGAATGAGAAAAATGTTTTAAATCCCATGATAAAAACATGTTTATTATAAAATAAAACTGTTTTTTTTTTACTTTGAAAAGATATTTCGATATTTGTTTAGCCATATATATTTTAAGCGAATAATTTAAACTTATGAGTAGCAAGGTCTCACAATCACAGTCTTATCATTTCTCGGTTACAGATTCTTTGTTAAATCTAGAAGAAATCACTATTTGATAAATTAAAATACTTTTTAAGATTCAATTCAAATGAGAAAAACATTTTAAATTCAATAATAAAAGCAAGTTTATTATCAAATAAACATGTTTTCTTAATTTGAAAACATATTTCGATATTTGTTTAGCGATATATATATTTTAAGCGAATAATTCAAATTTAAATTTAAATAAGTATACTACATTAAATCCATCATGTATTTTGAGAAAATATTATGAAAGATATACATTTATTTTTAATAAAGGACTTTATCTCTGTGTGTACAATATATGGGACCTGATGCCCTAGTGCCTAGCGCTCTGGCAAGCGGTGCCATGAATGTTTATAGTGGCACGGAATCCACTTTAAACCGTAGGTCCCGGTCTAATATGACTGTAGGGGTAGGAATGACAACCTTACCCCGTAAAAACATATCCTGTGTCGAAATCAGCCAGTATGTAGACAGCCTTGGCTCACCATGAGGGTGTTGTTGCTGATGAAGATGAGAAGAAGAATATGAGTGTACAATATATATAAATATATGGCGAGTTATGAATGATATGATGAAAATTAGCAAAGTTAGTCTATATAAGTCCTTTTAAAATTAGCTCTATGAGAGATAAATGGCATGACAGATTTTATGAAAACATGGATGGTTGAAAAGATTAGGTCATCCACGTGCCTAAAAGCATGATTGTAAATTAAACAGTTTTTCGAAGTAATGTAAGTAAAAGATTAGCTATTTATTAATACTTAGTTATTTCTGGAATAGTACCTTGAGTTTAGATGTAAAGATTCTCCTTATTGTAGATATAAATTAAAAATGCAGAGATCTTTTATCCAGTAATAGATGTTTACTTTTTAGTATATTATGGTATTCATTATAAAGTGAATTTAAAAAGCATCCTGGAGAGTTTTAAAGAGGAATACTGGCAAAGCCATCATTAACATCGAATGTGTCTATGAAACATTCTATTGATTTGTCTATTGATTCTATTTATTTGTCTATTTCTATTGATGTGTCTATCTGTTTTAAAGAATTTCTTAAAAGGATGATTTTTTACTGATCACATTAAAAAGTTTTTTTAATTGATTTATAAATTGAAGAATTATTGAACTGTCTGCAGTGGAAGGTAATGTAGTTTACAGATAAGCACAATTATTAGAATTGGTGTAACAACAATTGGTGAGATTTTTGTCGACTTTATTAGTGATATGTAATCATGAAAGATAGAACACCTGGAAGAATAGAATTGGCTTAGAGCGCTATTTTTATTTGTATATACACTCATGTCCATAAATTAAGGGTAATTCAGAATCACACAGAAATTGAAGTCTAAAATAAAAATTTCACCTGTAGAATTATCACACACATCTTGAAGAAGAATATGCAAATTACAGGAAACCATCAGACGGCGCGGATAGTACGTCACAATGACGAGAGTGTAAGAGGGTATATAAGGAATGGTGGCAAAAGTAAAATTTTCACAGGCGCTTTAAAAAGCCTTTCAGTGCAATAACCGCATAGTTATGGCACAAAGGAAGCATTTGGATGATTTTACTTGGTAGAATTATCGGACGACTGGAATATGGACGTACCCAGCTGGAAGTATCCGAGGAACTTGGAATCGCCAGAGTGTCATCTCAGGCTTTGGCAACGATTCCAAGATGATGGTAATGTGAGTAGATGTTACAGCACAGGTCGCCCCGAGTTACAACACCGAATGAGGACCGGTATTTAGCAGTTACTGCCAAAGAAACAGACGGAGCACAGTATCAGACCTTTCTCGTCAGCTCTCTTCAGCTACCGGTACGACAGTTTCAAGGCAGACCGTGTACAGACGCTTAGGGCACATTGGTCTATATGCTCGTAGGCCTGTCAGATGTGTTCCACTTGCCGCAACTCACTGTCGCCTGCGATTAACCTGGAGTAGAGAGCATGCATTGTGGACACCGCAACAGTGGTCTGGTGTGATGTTTTCCGACGACTCAGGTTTAGTTTGCAGTCTGATTCTCGCCGGACTTTCATATGGAGAGCAGGTACCCGTTACCACCAAGGAACACCACTGAACGACACCGTTACGGTGGTGCAGGATGGCTCGTTTGGGGAGGAATTATTCTTGGTTCCAGAACTGACCTGCATGTTCAGAGTGTAACGATGACGAGCCACATCTATCGGGATGTCATTCTGGAACAACATGTACGTTTGTTTCGGGCGCCATGGGTGCTGAATTTCTGTTTATGGATGACAACGCCCGTCTCACCGTGCAAACATTGTAGACGAATGCCTTCAATTGGAGGATATCACCCGTATGGATTGGCCAGCATACTCACCGGACTTGAATCAATAGACCATGTGTGGGATATGCTTGGACGAAAATTCCCCAGCCCGTCAACCCCCTCCCACCTGTCAACCGGAACTTCGGAGGCATTGCTTGATGAGTGGTGTAATATTCCCCAATATCAGATTGATAATTTGATACTCAGCATGCCTAGGCGTTGTAAGGCCTGTATTGCATCGTCCGGGAGACATACTCCATATTAACCATCATACTAACCATGCTATACTGTTTTTGTAAATAGGTTCTTTTTTTGAAATTTGCTCCAGGGAGTAAAAATCGCAATTTTTATTAATTATGTCAAACATATAGCATCTTTTATGCTCTTTACCTTTTGTTTAATAAATAGACTTTACAAATAAGTCAAATTTGTTTTGCTTCTGTCTCTTTCTTTTGCTAGACTTCATTATCCTTAATTTATGGACATGAGTGTAGATGTTCCACCCCACCCAATGAAAACATTAATGGGGTGAGGGGTTTTTTCCCTTGGTTTGTCGCTCTACGCTGATTTTTGCACACTTTAGGATAATTGAACGGACCTACAACTTAATGTGGATTTCGAACCACTCACAAACATCCATGTCACCGTCAGGATTCGAACTTGAAGCCTAGGGTACCAAAGGCTAATTGTAAAAATTTAGATTAGATCAGGCAGATTTAAAATCTGCCTGAAACTAGGCCTAAATTTGAAAACTGTCTGAATTTTTGTTCCTTTAGCAAGAATATCTCTAAGATTCAAGTCATCAATGTTTCTGATGTCGGTGACGATATGACCAGTATGTGTTAAGAAATGTAGAAAACTTTTCATCCTTGCAGCTGCATGCAATATTTTTCTTAAAAAAGATGTGTTTTTACAATTTAAATTAGGGGTCTGAATGGCCGAGTGGTAGGTCCCGGTCTAATAGGATCGTAGAGCGTTGCGGGGGCGTTGTTACTCCGCGTCCGTGGCTTATCTTCAAGTTACACGCGCCCCTGGGTAATGAAAGTGAGTAACGTCTGTACAGCGCTTGTCTTAAGGCATCCATGACCAAGCTGTCTAAATGTTTGCCAGCTGCATTGGAAAAAAAAAACCAATTTAAATTATAATTGAAAATTTTCCCACCAAACGGGGTGTTATAGTTGAATGTTTTTCTTTTTTGTTTGTTTGTCGTAGAGTTGTTTTTGTTTTTCATGGTAAAGAGCTTTTGGTAATCCTTGAGAATGGTTTTAAAAGGAATTTTCTCAAAAACAGGCTGCAGAAAGTAAAATAAAATAAATTTAATGACTCGGTGGTGGTAAATTTACCTATTCATTGTTTGGTAACTTCGTAGATAAGTATTTTTAAAGTAAAAATTTTGTACTGTTTACCTTTTAAAGATAAAATATAATTTTTAATACGTTTTACAAGGTTTTTAGGTTAATTTGGTTTCAGCAATTATATCAAACGACCTTAAACTAATACATGTATTATCTTCAAAAATAATAAATAATAACAATAATAATGAGAATGTGGTTGAAGCATCAAAAAAAATTATTGTATTACTAAAAACCGGTAAAAATTACACAATCGTTGAAAATTTGATTTAAAGCACTTTTTTTTTAAAAACAGGCTGCAGAAAGTTGAAAAGAAATCAATTAAATTGTATGAGTTGGTGGCTGTAAATTTACTTATTCTTTGTTTGGTAAGATAGTAGATAGGTATTATAAAGTAAAAATCTTGCATTGTTTACCTTTTTAGGGATAAAATATAATTTTTAATAGGTTTAAAATGTTTTAAGTTAATTTGGTTTTAGCATGTATCAAACGATCTTAAACTAACATATGTATTATTTTCAAAAAAGTTAATAAGAAGATTAGTTTGAGAATGTGGTTGAAGTATTCTAAAAACATAAAATTATCGTTGAAAATTGATATCTCTTGGTATAAAAAAGCTTTACGGTGAAGATCATGTTCCCCCAAAAATTAACAATAAGTCTTCCGATTTTCAAAAATTAAAAATATATCTCAAAAAGCAATATATTTTTCTATCCATGAAAAATTGACAACATGTCTAACAACATTAAATTACAATAATGGGATAAACAAATAAAAAAAAAGAAACCATCCCTTCTTTTAATATAAGTGGATGAACACGGACATTTCCAAACTGGTAATTTATGTTTGTTCTTGACAGATATCCACGTGACAATATCACGTAATATGGATGTCAAGGACTGTACGCTATGTTGAAAATAAATGATCTAATTTATAAAAAAGGCAAAGAATTAGATAAATAATTCATTATTCATTTTCAAATTTAAACATTTACTAAAATGCTAAACAAATTACCAAAAACATTAAATAAAGTTAAATTATACGATAAGATTTGCAAGGTTTAGACCAATGGATAAATGGAGATGAAGCTTCACTGATAAGCTTCATCTGTTGATTTAAACCTAATCCTCAAGATGCCAGAAATGCATGGAAATGCATGAAAATCTGATGCATGATATGCATCAGATGAAAACAAGTAATATAAAAAAAATCTAGAGATTCCAAGTAATATGAAAAAAAATTTTTTTCTTTTTCCCATATAATGAAGAAATTCCTTTATAAATAATTTTTCATTCATTATTTTAAGTTTATCTGGTGCCATCAATTGGTAGATAAATGCAACTTAAATCTAAAAAAAAAAAAAAAACTAAAATTAATGAATTCAATTTAATTGACTGAATTAATATTTGAAAAAACTGTATTAACATCCAGTTAATACAGTTTTATTACTACAAAGTTAAAAAAAAAATGTTAAAAAAACTACAAGTTCAAAAAAATGTATTTGAACTTGAGTGGATGAATAAAAAAGTATTTATGAACGATTGAAAATTTGAACAAGATATATATAGGGAGAGTGTGAGCTAATAGAAGGAATTGGAAAAAAGAGCAAAAAATAATACATTATTCTTTATTCAGATTTAAACATTTACGAAAATACAAAACAAATTATCTAAAACATTAAATAAAGGCAAGTTCTATGATAAAAGGTTTTAAGGATTTAGATCAATGGATAAATGGAGATGAAGCTTCTCTGTAGACATCGCAAATGCATGAAATCTATAGATAATCGGAATGAGAATCTAAATCGATGGTCTCCCCGAATCAGGCTAAATGGCACATCCTCCAAATCCACTTCACCCCGAGGGCACGAGCGAAAACAAAACCCTTCCGCCTACCTGAGACGAAGGAAACAAAATCAGAAGAGTTATCGGCTCCTGAAACCGGTCGAAAACTGCCTGGACTTTCCCCGCCGAATCGGGGACAGATTCTCTTTTTCTTTTTTTTATACACTAGGTCACAAATACCATTCGATGGCTTTTACTAGACTGACCCACTCGCCGATCAAAGAGTTGCCTGATGTTGCCGCTGTGACCAAGTTTTTGCCGCTTTCCTTTCCAGAAGGCCGGCGACGCCTTCTGCGTGCCTACCTGCATCTCCACTGCCTTCATCTCTCTGAAGTCTTTGATCTTGTATCTTTGTTCGCGCCAAAGTGGTCGTCGGATTCAATGACAGCAAGTTCATCTAGACTATATTTTTAATGCGCTGGTGGTGAAAGTTGATTTGCTGAGATTGGCGCAGAGTTGAAAAATATAGAATAGAAGAATATCTTCATCTCTTGGTGCATGTTGGATTAGTTACCGTAGAAAAGTTCTGTAAGCAGTTATGATGCCATTCTAAGTCTGCTTACGAACTTTATTGCTCTGCAGATATGCAGATATACTTTTGAAGAAGTAATATTAAATAACTCTAAAAATTATTACTGAAATCGGTTGATCTACTTGCATTTATGATTAAAAAAAGAACATCAAAGACAGATTTGTAGTGTTGAAAATACTGACATTAAAGTGTTGGCTGTGTATTTTCTTTTTATTTATGGTTGTTTAAATACTTTATACTTTTGAATAGCTAAGAATCTTTAAATGATTTGCTTGAGATTCTTGTTGGTCTGATACCATAAAAGCAACGACAAAGGTTATGCAACAATATTAATCTGAAATTATCCTTTCGGAAATAGCAATACGTA
>BPLR01003438.1:0-29944 GCA_021605095.1 Caerostris extrusa
AATAAGAAAGCCGCTGTTTTTGAACTATTGCGAATACACGTCACAACAGAAACTCAGCTTTAAGAATTTAACTATTAAAAGAATGGAAAATAAAATTAACAGACAGGTTTTGATTTTAAATAATAATAAAAAAGAGCCTGAAATCTGGAATAAATTAATTTTTATTTTTTGAAGGAAAATTCATTTCTTCTAATACAAAAGGGATTGGAGACGGACTATTGAAATAATGACAGATGAAAACAACTGCAGATTGAATAGCTAAACTAAAAAAAATCCATCAGTTGATAACGGATGATGGCAACAGGCACATGGCAAACTGGGCACCTTTGTGCCAAAAAAGAAGCTCCGCCATTTTGTTCTGCCTTTTAAGACACTCCAACACTCTGCAGGCCTGAAACGCGCCTTTTTTTCAATTCCTTCTATTAGCTCGCACTCACCCCTGTATATATCTTGTTCAAATTTTCAATCCTTAACAAAATATTTTTATTCATCCACCTCAAAGTTAAATGCATTTTTTTAACTTGTAGTGGATGACACTGAGGTGAATGCTGTTTTTCTAATATTAATCCAGCAATTAAATTTAGTTAATTAATTTTAGTTTTTCCTTTAGATTTAAGTTGCATATATCTACCCATAGATGGCACCAGATAAACTTAAAAAATGAATGAAAATTATTTATAAAGGATTTTTCTGCAATAGAGTGTGAAAAAGTAGAATTGACTTAAAAAATTTATTTTATATATTACTTGTTTCTGTTCTAGGAACGAGAGAAATGTCGAATTCGTTTCGGCCGAACATCGCAGATCCTCATCCGCCGCATCGGAAATCGTAATGTGCGATTCATTTCCCTTCTGGCGATTAATTTCTCCGGATGCGGCAATTGACTTTTTTTCCCTCATGATTCTTCGAGAGGATCCTTTCGTCGGCGGATGCGCGAGATGACGCGTCGCTTCACCGCCGAGTTTGTGAGGTGACATTCCTGGTGCGTGAATTGCTTCTTCTCATTCATGTGTCTCGTCAAGGGTGCTTTCAAAATGAAAGTCGTGCAACTTTCCGTAATGCTTTTCTGCTTATCAATAAAATCCCTTTTGCACTTCCCGGCATGCAAGGAACCGATTCAACTGTTGGCCTCCTGTGCCACGTGCTAGAATGTTTCATGTAGGCCCCTTCGTGAATTAGGTTTGGGAGATGAATAAAACAAACGCATTACAATTCTTAGTAAGAATTTAAAAAAAAAAAAATTTCATTTTTCTAACTTTCATTTCGGTAAATTCGTTCATTACACCATCATAGTGAATATTTTCAACGACTTTGTATTCAATCGAAATAACGGAAAGATAGGATAATCGTTCTTGTCCGAATAGTGGATCTTAAATAATTATTTTTATTCATTTCAACTTTATAAAATATTCTCTCACTTGAAGCTGTAGAAACGGGAGGAGCTTCGAAGAGGCAGATGGATATTTGGATAAGATTCAGCTTAACCGCAATTAGGAAGTGCCTGTAGTATTCCATAGTTTGCGTAAGAATCGTTGCTTCACACTTTCAACTTCACGTCTAAATTCGTAGGGTTCTTTTGTGAAAAATATTTTCTGCATTTCATAGCGAAATCTGCAGCCGATTTCCCCTACCGCCCCTTAATTTCCAATTTTTGGATAATGGCAATCTACTTGAGATCAAGAACCCTTTCTATTTTCATATTAAAAATAATTCTAAGAGTATCAAGTTACTGCCTTCATCTGATGTTTCATCTATCTCCATTATCTTTTCTTTCGTTTATTAGGAAATTCATTCTCTGTATCCATTTCTTCAGCCAAATACCTGCTTTCGAAACCTGCATCTCTTGTTATGCATTACGCAATCCAGCCGCGAATTTTGCCCGCAATCTATTGGCAGATAGTTCTGTTGTAAAGCTTTTTGTGTGTTAGATCGATGCATTGTAGATTTGGACGGAAAATAGATTTCTTATCGAATATCTGATGAGGAAAAAAAAAAAACCTCACCTGAAGCAGTCTTCCCATTTTACAGATTATTCAAGACATTTAATTAGATTCTTTTTGCAATAAGAAATTAAATGTGTGCGCAGTAGTTGCCGTTATTATCATCGTTACATTTTATAGAGCACGCGTCGTAACTACTGGAATGGCTGAAATATTTTCCGTACTCTGAGGATGATGAATATTGGGCGGCGATATATCTGTTTGGTTAGTCGCTTTACGGTCATGTTTTACGCACGAGGGCTTAACAGACCGGGACCTACAGTTTAAAAGTGGATTCCGAACCACTACAAACATCCATGGCACCGCCGGGTTCGAACCCGAAACCTGTGGTACCAAGCGCCAGAGAGCTAGCTACTCGACCATTCAGGCCCCGATTTATCTGTTGCATTTTGTGAAATACACTGAACAAGTAATATATAAAAAAAAAAAAATTTAAGTCAACTCCTACTTTTTCCACTCTATTGCAGAAAGTCCTTTATAAATAATTTTCATTCATTTTTTAAGTTTATCTGGCGCCCTCTATGGGTAGACATATGCAACTTAAATCGAAAAAAACTAAAATTAATGAATTAAATTTAATTAATGAATTAATATTTGAAAAAAAAAAATGTATTAACATGGAGAGGCCAGTGTCATCCACTGCAAGTTCAAAAAAAAATGCACTTGAACTTGAGTGGATTAAAAAGTATTTTATGAAGGATTGAAAATTGGAACTAGATATGTATAGGGAGAGTGTGAGCTAATAGAAGGAACTGAATAAAATAGGACATTAAATGATGAAAAGGGCATTGGAGAGGCGCAGAATAAAAGAAGAGAGAGAAATTATCCCACATATAATTATTTCATTTCACAGTAATGATATAATGAAGAAGCACGGAAGGTTTTGATGTGCGATATGACATTCATTCAAAAACCTTTTCAGTATCGGGTTCTGTTTCTGTAATCCCCAAGCGCCAAAAGCGATGCGCCAAACGGATGGATACTTATACATAAAGATGTTTATTTTGAAAATGTAGGTCCGTTCAAACAGGTTTGCGCAATTTTATGTGTCATCCCCACTCGTCTCGGAGCGCAGAAACTTGTGCAGAGCAAACGCGAAAGATAAGAACACGAGGAAACAAGCCGTAAATTAAAACTCCACCTGTGTCTTCTCCTCAGATAAAAGTCGTCGAAATTTACGACTCCGTTGTTTTGTAAAAGCGTGTTACGATGTGTGAATGTGTTGAGCAGTTCCACTTTGGAATCGTAACTGCAACCCTGGTGACGCCTCCAAGGACTTTTCCTGGAAAACGGTATTGAATAACAATCAAAAGAAGTGCTTTTTTCAACTGTAGTGAGTCATGTTCATTTACGGGCGGATGAATGATTTTATGTAACATTTTGGGTTCTTTCGTGATTTCTCATTGGAATCGGTGAGATCTCATTAAAAATGCTACATCTCATTTCGTTCCGCGCATGTGCATGTGCACGAGGGCGTCCGCCCATAGAAAGGAACATGGGCAGCAGGTTCAAAAGTGCTCCACAGTTTGCACCCCGATTTGGAACGAACCCTGATGATTCTCGATCAGTGGATTCCGATTCGGAGCGAACATTCGTGTCTTCCTCATGCTTCTCGAAATCTGTTTGGGACGGGGCGTTGTTGGGGGGGGCACTGATTTGCATTTGACGGCCGTTAAGTTTGTTTCATCCATGTGATTCCATCTTTCTAACAAAGTAAGCTTTTATTCTATTATGCGAAACGACGGCTTCTTTCGGTGAGAAAATGCGAAGGATTTTCGTAACTCATTTTTAAAAGCAGATTTATTTTTGAAAATGTTAACTCTTTTGCAGTTGAATCTAAAAAAAAAACTAAAATTAATAAATTAACATTTGAAAAAACTGTATTAACATCCAGTGTCATCCACCACAAGTTCAAAAAAAAATGTATTTGAACTCGAGTGGATGATAAAATGTATTTAATGAACGATTGAAAATTTGAACAATATATATAGAGGGAGAGTGTGAGCTAATAGAAGGAATTGAAAAAGGGAAGAGGGAACGAATGAATGATTTCTTTTCAGTGGCTCAGTAAGCTGGTGTGAATTTTGACATTTATTCTTCGGGGTGTTTTTTTTTTAGATTCTTTTTCTCTATCTATGAACTAAGATGAGGAGGTTTAAGAAGTATTTCCCCCTGTTGGTACTCATTAATCGGTACGCCTGTTGCCAGTTTTCTCTTGATTCATTCTCTATCTTCCATGGGGGTGTTCTGAAATTCATTTCGGAGCACCCGCATGGGATGAACTCGTTGGGTAATAATACACTTTTATTTCTGTTTATTATTATTTAATACTTTATTTCTGAAATTCTTCCGAGTTCCAATTTTCAACAGCAGATTGTTTTGCGCGACGGGTGCTCCGCGACCTTGACGGACGTCTTGTCACTACTTTACCAGTTTTGCTTTTACTGCTGTTATTTCCCGGCATAACAAAAAACCCCTCTAAAGTGCATGTGTCTGTAATCGCGTACCTCCACACGTGAATGTCGCTAATGTACGCGTCCGAGGAGTTTTTGACACGTTAATTAACCTAATCTAGGAAAACAATAATTCCACGTGCACACCATCCTGCTTTGGTGCGAGGCCATCCCTGTTCCACGTTGTTAAAAATAAAGTTTTTTTAGTCTAATTTTTTTTTTTTTTTTTTTTTTTTTTGCGTATGAAGAATGTAAATAAGAGTTCGCACGTGAAAAACAATACTGTTGTGCATTAAAGTAAAAGCACTTTTTATAGTATACCGCATGTTCAATTTATTGAGCCTTCAATGGGAAAAATAAGTAAACAAAAAATTTTGTTTCCATTAAATATGAAACGAATAATGTACGCACCATGCTCATCAATAAAAAGAATAGAGTCTGTTTGTTTTTCAGATAATAGATTCATCCGAAATAAGGAATTCATTACTTAACTATTTCAACGTTTCATTACCTATCAAAAAGTCGGTCTGGAATCGACTTGTTAGTTTAGTAGAGGTGGAACGGGGTGCTTCCTCTGGATAAAATGATTGTTAATTAATATAATATGTTATTTAATTATATAGTGCTTAGATTATTTAATTAATATATTTTTGTCCACATTTATACTCATCTTGTTATTGGGAAGAATGAATTGTTAGGATTATGATGGCCAGTGGTTATTCTTTTTTAAATGAAAAACTGTTTCCTTTTCAATTCCTTAAAAATGTTTCCGGTACTATTCAGAAATCGAACGAATGTCCGACAGTTATTGTTTGGACGAATATTTTTGTCGTTGATATGGATTATTTTTTTATGTATAATGCGTTGCTTTAAGGTTTTTCTACCCATCTATTCTGAGAAATTTAATTAAGTGCGTTTTGAAATGTTCGCTTTCATGTCACCTTGAACAATTATTTTTAATATTATTTTGTTTTTATTGAAAATTTACTATTTTCTCCTTGAATCCACTGCTTTTTCTTTAAATTTATTCTGGGCATTAATCAGTTTTGTTTTTATGCTCTCAGATTTTGTAATTTTTTTCACTCATTTTCGTTTTTCTTTCGAAGGCCTTGAAAGACCTGAGAGAAAAATCGAAGAAAGAGGTCCTGGAGGACACGTCCTTCTGGCAGGAAGAACTGAAGAAAGCCAAAGAGGAGACGAATCAGGTACATTTATTTCTTATCCGTATTATTTTCAATTTTTAAATGAATCGGAGCTGTGCCTGTGCAGTTGCATGTTTGATGTGCACATTGGAAAGATTAAACAATAGCCATAATGTAGTATAGGAATTCCCAGTAACTATGTCATTGAAACATTTTACTCTGCGTGAGAAAAAAAAATAATTAAAAAATACAAAAAGTAGCATATGCAGTTTGTAAAATGAGAATATTAAAAAAATAATAATTTTTTTTTTAGCCTTATTTAACAACAGTTTTATAAGTAATCAGACTTCTCTCACCCATATCCTTCCCAAACTGTAATGGGCAATTCAGTTCTAGGCACAGTGATGTGGTTGTGGTGTAGTAGTAGTGGTATCATTTGAAACGCATTAAAATGTTTTGATTTGTGTTGTTCTTCTATCTTTAGTGATTGTTTTCACTCTTCTTAGTCTATCTAGCGCCATGATTTTCGTACTATAGATACCAGTAGATGTAAAAAAAAAAAAAAAAAAGTACATGTTGCTATTTGAAATTTTTAGAAATCGTATCACTGTAGCCGTAACTGTTAGAGTTAAATTGTTGTTTTTCAATGATTCCTCAGCGCATAACCCAAATTACCTTATTCTATGAAGTTCAAATTACCTTATTCTTAGTTTCTATGAACGGTAATCCTACCGTTCATATCTAGGGATTCATATATCGAAATTTTATTTTCTTTATAATATCCCTGTATTAAGTTTATTGCTCCAGTGTAGCTTGTCGACTTAACCTTCTCTGACTTAGTGGAAAACCGGAATGCGTGAAAAAAACAAACTGTGAAATCTGCTTCAAATGTAACACGTCCATTTTTTTTATAATATTTTTTAACCAGTTTGGGCATTTCGACTATTCCGTGCAAGAATGCTGCACATTTCTCTTCATTTCAGGCGTGGCAAGCCAAGCTGGAGCGCATGGAGGCCCGACTGGTGAGCCAAGAGGAGGAGCTCCGCCGACTGCAGCTGGACAACGAGAGCCTGCAGCAGAAGAGCCTGGAGGGCTCCCCCACCTGCCACTGCAAGTCCGACAGCGGGCAGAACGGCTTCGGGCGCATCGATTCCGCCTTCGAAGACGATGAGGAGTACTTCGCTCACAAGCCTTCCATTCCTGTGAGTACGCCATTTAAAAGCAGTGATTTTGAGATGAGAATAAGAATTCACCACCACAATAGCAAATGAGTCAGACGTTTCCTGTACATTTTTGTATTGCAAAGGCTATCAAAAACTTTTATTTCCTTAATATATGTAATTAGTTTGGTGATCTCTTGTTGTGGAATTCATATAAACTCATGTTTGTTAAAATTGCAACACCATGAAGGACTTACGTGAGTGAGCTGAAATTTTCAGGAAATGCAAATTAGCGCATATGCAAATGATTAGAATTTCAAATCCGTAGCGCATGCGTATGCTGAGCAGCGACCTCTGAACGGCGGATGGATCCGAATAAATAGACGGCTGTAGCGAGGCTTGTAGGGTTATCGGTGGTTATCTGCTAGTGGTAAACGTTAGCTCAATCGTTACTTATGCCTCTTCGACGAAAGAGAGCGAGATTTGAACAACTTACAGAGTTTGAACGGGGGAGAATCATCGGCCTTCGTAAAGCTGGATTGTCTTATCGTGCAGTAGCCGCTCGTGTGCAGCGTAACAACAGCACAGTGATGCGTCTTTGGAAGCAGTGGACGGACGAGTGTCGGTACAACTCGGAAACCGGGAGTGCACCCCGAAATGTGATGTCAGCTCGCGATGATAGACACCTGGTCCGCATGGCGCTGACGGACCGTACAGCTTCCTCTCTAGACAATTGGCAGCACAGTGGTCAATAGCTACAGGTGTTTCATTGTGTGCTTCATCAATTCGTAGACGTCTGCTGCAGCGTGGACTGCGCGCAAGGACTCCTTTATACAGGATCCCTCTCACGCTAAATCATCGCCGCCTGCGGCTACAATGGGCCGCTCAGCATAGAGACTGGCGTGCTTATTGGCAGCATGTCGTGTTTTCTGACGAATCCCACTTTAATTTTGTGGTACCATGATGGCCGAATTCGTGTCAGACGCTATGCCGGTTAACGCCACCTTCCGGAGTGCATTATCGAACGCCACAGTGTACGAACACCCAGAGTTATGGTCTGGGGTGCCATAGCATATCATGGGCGATCTCAATTGCTAAGAATGTGGGCAATCTGAACAGCAACCGGTACATCAGTGAAGTTCTACAGCCCCAAGCTGTTCCCTTCCTTCAAAGCTTGCCAGGTGCTGTATTTCAACAGGACAATGCCCGCCCTCATATCGCTAGGACTGTTTAATCCTTCTTTGCAACGCGGCAGGTGCAGCTTCTTCCTTGGCCTGCGTATTCCCCGGATATGTCGCCGATTGAACATGTGTGGGATTTCGTTGGTCGGTGTCTCGCTCGTGATCCTCGTCCTGTTGCTTCTGCAGACGAACTTTGGGTGCGCATACAAACAATATGGAATGCTCTTCCTCAGGCAGACATTCAAAATTTGTTTGACTCCATGCCACGTCGTGTAGCAGCACTTATTGCGGCGTGTGGTGGCTACATAAAATACTGATTCCGAACTCTTGTTATTGTTTGTTTGCTTTTGAACATTTAATCATTTATTTGTACCACTACCACTCAACTGTGTATTAAATTTCATTCAATTATGACGATTCCTTCATGGTGTTGCAATTTTCACAAACATGAGTTTATTTACGTTAGTTTGCCTGAAATTCTTTAAAACAAATAAGTTGAAGTTAAATTTTGATTAAAATTTAAAATTATATTCATATGCTGATTTCCATGAAAAAAAAAAAGAATTTTGTTTTTATTTAAAAATGTTCTTTATCGCCCTTTTAATTCTATGCTTCAAAGAAAACATTTTAATACTGTTAGATATGATCTACGGAATTATAGTAAATAGTTAGAAAAATTTTTATAAATTCTAATTCCAAATACTCGCATGAAGAGTATTGTAAGAATAATGAATTTTAAAACAAATTTCTGTATACGTGATGCATTCTTTAAATCGTTTAATATCAGGGATTGTTTTATCAGCAAAGTTTAAAAATCACTATCCAGTCATGAACTTTATTTAAGAAAAGTTTGAAAATTGTATCACAATCCTAATGTCTAATGGACAAGCCCTTAATCGATCGAAAACAACTAAACTTGTTATTGTGGAACTTTTGCCATTCTGTTCACTTCATGCAGGAAACATTAACGGGTTGATAGCTTTATTGCTGCGTTGATTTATTTTTGTATAATTTAATTTATTTGTAGATATTTATTTGTTTCTCCTATTCTTAAATATTGTGATGTGGAACCTTGTTATTTCATCGTACAATCATTCTTTGTATTTAATATAATCCAACTATGCAATTAAGAATTTATTTCTTAGATAATTCTTTTGTTCTATTTATGCTGTTAAATTTTCTTTTTCCCTCTGTGAAGTTTGAAATTTTTTATTGTGAAGCGATTCTCCAAAATGTTTATTTTTGATAAATAAATTAAATTACATTGTGTGAATAAATATAAAGCTTGATTACTTAAATGTAGCTTCACAGAAATTGAGCAATTGATTAAATTTTACTAAATGTTCGAATAAATTTTTTGTTCCACTTTTCAAAATGAGTTCTTCATGTGAAATCCACAATTTATTTTTAACTTAAGTCGCAAGTTTGATAGCTTGAATGATTTAATTCACAAATTTGATTGTAAAAAAAAAATAAACTAAATCGTTGACACAAATAGATTGGTTTTATTGTATTTTGTATGTGTTCAGTTACCACAGTCACAAATTCATTTGTGATAAAATAATTAGTGTTATACTGGTAATTTAAATTTGAAATTTTATTAATATAATTGTTAGTAGAGGCGCGAATCATCTAACTTTCTGTCTAAAGCTGTTATTCTTCAATAATAATAATAATAATAATAATAAAAAAAAACATGAGATTGATTTGGAAAACAAAATAGATTGTTCCTTTTGAATTCCTTCTATTAGCACACACTCTCCCTCTATACAATATCTTGTTCACATTTTCAATCTTTCATAAAGCACTTTTTATTCATCCACTCACGTTCAAATGCATTTTTTTTTTTTTGAACTCGTAGTGGATAACACCGGATGTTAATGCAGTTTTTCAAATATTCATTCAGTAATTAAAATTTAATTCATTAATTTTAGTTTTTTTTAGATTTAAATTGCATGTATCTACCAACAGTGGGCGCCCGATAAGCTTTAAAAAAATGAATGAAAATTATTTATAAAGGACTTTCTGCAATAGAGTGAAAAAAAAAGTAGGAATTGACTTTAAAAGTTTGTTTTTATATTACTTGCTTTTTTGCCCTGTCAAAATTCCGACTGCACATGTAATATGCGTCGCTGAAAATTTATAGGTAGAAAAATACGATGATGCATATTTTCACCAAATATATATTTCAATAGCGATGAATGTCTTGCAGATCCAGTCGACGCGGCAGGAGTGCGAGAGGCTTCAGGAGCGGCTCACCGAGGAGGAGCAGAGGGCCGACCAGCTCAAGCTCGCACTCAACCAGAAGCTCATAGAGTTCAACAAGCTGCAGATCACGCTCTCCAGGCAGACCAAGGTACTAACACCCCCTACCTCGGGGATGGGCAAACTTTTTCGATCGCAGGACAAAAAACGAAAAGAAAAAGTTTGGCGGGCCGAGATAATTTTTCTAAAATTTTAAAAACAATATACAAGTATTACAATTTAAATATGTTAATGAGATGAATGAAATTGCGATTTCATTTTTAAAAGTTCCTTATAGTGAGGTTCGAAGTGAGATGGACTGATTCTAAGAAGGAACGAGGCTAAATACTCATCTGTCAGTCTGCTTCTGAAATAATTCTTTCTAAGGTTCATAGATGGAAACACTTGTTCACATATATATAAGATGAAACAAACCTATCACTGATTTTCTGGGCGTGAGATATTCAATTTGGGAAACTTACTTTCGATAAGACTTGTTGGTGCCAATCTACAGCTAAAACTAACAAAGAACTTCCGCTTTTAACATTTTACCAATTTAAAGCTGTCTTATTTCCGTCGATTTATGTTTTGCAGAACAAAAATAAAGTAAGTAAGAAGATCATTAGTCCTTTGAAAAAAGAAAGAAAAGAAATTATGTTTAATTAAAGTAGAAAAGGATATGGATATATAATCTATAAATATATATTTATTTTAATTTGCCTCAGACCGGCAAATTAAAATTATATGCGCGGACCGGATAGAACCTTCCGGCGGGCCGGAGTTGGCCCGCGGACTGTAGTTTGCCCATCCCTGCCCCACCTCCATTGAATGCCGTTTGTTCAGAGAACTGGTTCTTGCATAGTTAAATATCGTGTTTTAGTTTTTATCTTTTGTACATTTTACAAAAAACAGTAATGACTTATTATTTTTTTTTTTTTCCTTCCTCCGGGCTTCCTTTGACCACCAGATGGCGACACCATGCTACTTGGATTTTCATTCAAGATGGGCATATTTAACGTGTACATTAAATAGGCACACGTTTTAATCGTTTAAATTTTTATCTAAAGTAACTCTTCAGCTTGATATTCTTGTGTAGAAACTATATGGACGCTCTCTAATGCCCAGATTGAAGAGCGTTTATTCTACAGCATCTGCTTTATTTACGCATCAGATATTTGAATGAAAGCGTTTCAATCGTCTATCGAAAAGGTATGTTATGTTATGATTTTAACTATTTTTGAGGATTATTTTTTCTTCCGTCTCAGCCACAGAACCAATACATTAGTGAGATTTTTTTCCTTTATTATAAATTCTGAACTTTCTATCAAATGGACAAAAATAATAATTTACTGAATTCGTTGCGCATGAAAATTTGATATTAAATAAATATAGAAAGATTTAATAAGTAGAAAATTTTAAGTTTGTATTTTGAAGAAAGAATTTTTAAAAAGAGATTTGACTTTTCATTAAAAAAAAAAAGTTGTTATCGTTTAAGCTGATGGGTGCGAGAGCAGATGTTCATGATTATAGAGTAACAATTATAGTTTATTGACAAAAATAATTTGATTACAACAGATTATAAAACTTCGTAAGACTTTTTTATACGAGAAAATAGAATAAAATTATGAGAATGCTATTAAAGGATTTTATTTGTGTTTTTTCATTACATTTTCCTTGCAAAAATGATCGATTTACTTAAAAAGAATTAATAATAATTGCACTTTGTCATAAATGTCAGGTTGGCGGAAGAGAAATCCTTTATTTTTACGTGAACTGCAAGACTTTATTTAACATGTTTCGGATTGCCAATTTTGGTTAAATATGCACTGTTTCGTTCTATAATGTGTTGTCATTTTAAAGGTAGCTTCATAATGCCTCTCTCATGGAAGTCTTGCTCTTTATTGGAGAAAAACTCTAGTAATCGATTTTCCCAATCTTCTCTTGATGCCAATAAATATCACTAAGGAAGTTTTGCAGTGCAAGAAAAACATGATAATCGCTTGGTGCCAGGTTTGGACTGTAGGGTGGATGCATCAAAACTTCCCAACCAAGCTCCCGAAGTTTCTAGCGAGTCATTATAGGCTTGGAACGCAACACCTCTCCTATTCTGGCCATTTCTGGTCAGTCGCTAGCTTCAAACGGTCCAGTTGTTGACAGTAGAGATCCGAATTTAATGTTTGGCCATATGGAAGCAACTTATAATAAAGCATTCCTTTCCAGTCCCACCAAATTCATCCCCAGTTACCATCCGTTTAAGAAATGGGTCGATTTCATTCCGTTAGGCCAATGCCTCTCAGATGGAAATTCGATCCATAATGTTTTTTTGTGTTAATTAGGTGTGGCACACAAACATCAAGCTTCTTTTTGAACCCAGCTTTGTGCAAACGGTTTAAAACTCTTTTAGGGTCGATCTTTAGCTACTGAGCGATATTACGACTGTCAACTTCGATTATTTCTGTGATTTTATGGTCATTTTCAATGACGGCCTTATCTGTGCGAGGTGCATTCTTAACATCAAAAATACCTGCACGGAACCGACAAAACCAAAATTGCACGTAATTGGTTGTTACAATATCAGGACCACAAACACCATTCGCAGTTTCAGCCGCCTGACTTCGCCTTGATCAAAGAAAGATTATGAATGTCTCTTTGTTGATTTCCATTTTCAACACCCTGTAACTCACAACTCAGTAGACCCAACAAAAGACAGCAAAGAATTTTTTTCGAGCATAAATCTGCAATTGCGTGATCAATTCTTTACGAGATATCGATCACTACAGCCATGTACCAAAAAGATAATGGATTTCTTTTTTCCCCAATCGAATATTTTGTTATTCCATCTAAATATAAATATTTTTTCTCTTTACAAGATATTTATAGATTTAATATACGTTTTTTTTTCATGTTATTCTAAGTTGAATAGTATTCTTGAGTAAATGTTGTTTTTTAATAAACTATTTGCATATCTGTTTTATTGAATGAAAGTTCATTTCTTAAAAGTCTGACACATTGTTTACACCTGCTACTGCACGTTATTTGCAACGTGCTGCTGCTTGCTTGTCATCAGGAAAACAAAAAATGTCATCTGATATTTTTAGCTTTGTCATTCCAACACACATAACTACATTACTTATGACCCTTTATGAAACGATACTAACAATGTATTTTCTTAACAATGTAATCCTAATTGTAAATGATGTTTGAATGTCATTTCTTCTCCCTTGAACGTTTTTATTTATAATATTGCCATTCATCGCTTTCCTTAGATGCGATGCAAGTATATAATATTTATTTAATTCAGAAATATGGCAATGCATAAAGGGATCCTGAGAAGTTTATCAGCTTTCAACTTTCTGTACTCTTTAAAAAGAAAGAACACTCATTAGAACAGTCATTCGGTAGGGTGACGGAATGGTGATTTGGAAGTTGGCAGAGCCTCTCGAAATGCCTTAGAAATTAATAAGAATCTTAATAGTATTGGAGTAGGTTAGAAAAAAATGTGCATTTCTCTGTCCCGCTTTTAAACTGTTTACCACTATTTAAAATTGCATTCGTTATATATATATATACACACACACTCGCCTTTACCGCTAGATGGCGACACAGTGCTCTTCAACACATATTCAGATTGGGGTGTAAAGGCTCGTTCCCACCGAGGAGTGAGGCGCTTTAGCGAGAAGCGTTGACCTGTCACTGGCCTCACCACGTTCGCCTGAAACCGGTTTGAAATCCGCCGCTTCGAGTCGACCCACTTTCAACTCGAAGCGGAACTCCACTGGGCGCAATGCTATTTCTGACGTTTCGCTGTAAAACCTTTCTTGCCTGCCGCGCGAATCTTCAACGCTTCTCGCCTCGGTGGGAAGGAGCCTTTGAATACGCATGATGCTGACTCATTGTGTTCGTTTTGACAGGAAATGATCGAGCTGGAGAAGTCCTACCTGCAGCTGCAGTGCCGCCTTCGGAGGGGGAGCAGCAAGCCGACGGTCGCGCGCCTCTGCTCCCGGACCTCACCCTTCTCCTCCAAGAATCTCTGCCCCTCCCCTCCGGCCACCCCGCAGCCCAACGGCCTCCTGTAGTCCCAGGCCGTGCTCCGGGGCGGTTTTTAACGTGAAGAGAGATTTTATATTTCTTTTCTTTCTTTCTTCGTCGGTGCTGTGTCGTGGGTGCTGTTGATCAGTGCTTCCGGGCCGTCTGCGTGGGCCTCTCAAAATCTGCTTCACTGCAAGCTGTTTTTTTAAACTACTTTGGAAAACCGTTGGTGTCCTATTCCTAAGATGGCATTTTTTTTCCCTTATCGTCTCTATTAATTATTTTTAATACGTAAAAAATGCCGAGCGATTGAAGTCTCATCTGTGACTGTTCTCTGCTGGTCAACTGAGGTTTGCTTCACCCCAAAGACCCAGAGCGAAATGTTTCTTTTTTTCAAAAATAATGCTTTTTTTTTTTTACTTTTATAATTTTTAGAAATAATAAACAAAATTCGCTGTCAGCCTTCTTTTCTCTTTCTAAACAGTATCCGCGCGCGAGAGAGGATCATTTCAGTGTGCTGTCTCGAATCAGTCCTCGTTCGCCCACTTTCAGTTTTCATGTGTACATTTTTTTTTTTTTTTTTGAGTAGATATATTCCCTGTTACTACTTTTCATTTGACTCATAAAAGGAGTTTTTCATTATTGAATAAGAGAACCCATATTTTTAGGAGAATAGGTTCCTCTTAGCAACAGAAGTCTCTTCGACGGAATATCAAAGCCCTTCGCAACGAAATAATAATCTAGCAAAATTTTTTGAAGTTGTTTCTCAAAACATTTTATTTTTATTGATAACTTTTTTCCATTGCTGGCTGCCATCTTCTATCTGAAAAGACATATCATTGCAAAATCATATATTTTTAATATTCCAAAGAAATATTTTTAATAAGGCTATTTTTACTGAGAGTACCGTAAAGTGTAAATGAAAACATGGGACCCCTAATTAGCTTACTGTGTAAATGTTCATGTCTATGCGATTCTTCACAAGTGCCTTTACATTATTTGCAAAAAATGCATTCACAAATGAAAGTGTCATATCAAATATGTATATATATAGTAGATCAGTAACCCTCTTTCATCTGGCATTCGATAGTTTGACGCATTCCGCACCGATCGAGCCTTCTCTTTCGTTTGGATTCGGGCGTTGTGTTGATCTTGGCTGCCCAGATGACGACAGCGCTCTCATTTTCATTTTCATGTACAGGTCGAATGTGTTCATATAGATTAAACACATTGAATAAGTGCATGCTTTAATAGCTTCCGGAGTGCTTTGAGTTTGGTGTCTTCCTTGAAATTCCGTCGGCGCTCGAGGATCAAACAGAGGTGCGCTCTGGATTTGCAAGCTTCTCGCTGTGGCGTCGGTAGTTTTGATGGCGAGTGCTATTGGATCGGTTGAAAAGTGTGCCGGCCAAGCAGCCGAGAGGTTATTGTTGTGGACCATTGAATTAATATCATCTTTAATCGTGTTGTTAAAAGCAACGTTTTCATTTAAATCACTGATTTTTTTCTTCCGAAACTAAAGGTTTTTATTTATTGAGCATCACAAGTAGTTTTATTGTTTCAAATGGATGCCTTTCATAATTAATTTTTTCCGTTTGATCAAACTGAAAATCTTTTAGTTATCTAATAGCCTCAGTCAATTTCAGAAGAAGAACTGTATGAGAGATAAGATGTTGGCAAATCATATTTGTAATGTATTTTATGAACTAGATGTGTGTGTTCTGTTGGCAAAATGTTAAATAAAATATATGTGAGAAAATATTTACCCAAAGCATGTGTGATATTGTACATGAAGAGTGTGGTGCACCTTTTTTTGGTATGCTATTGTTTTCTTATGTTATCAAATGCATGTATTTTTGTATGTGAGAAGGCATCGAATTAGTGCTTTTACTAGTCACAATAAAATACTATTTTTAAAACAAGATTTCTGTGCTTTTACTTCCTTCCTTTTTATTCATTATTATTGCATAATAACGTTATAATAATATGCAACGTGTCTTCTTCATAAATAATCAGGACGCTTATTTAAAAAAACTTATTTTCTTCGTCAAAATTCAAACTGGGAGTAGATGTCGCTCCTGCCAGCGCCAAGCTCTTTCCTCTGCATCCATATCGTGAGTTGCGGAAACCCTCGCCAAGAAGAGACATTTACTCGCCAAACGCTTCATAAATACTATGCTGAAGGAGCCTAAAAAAGAAATTATTTTTCCACAACTCTATCTTATGACTCCAACTTCCTAATAGAATGTTAAAATTACTGGCATAATTGATAATTGAACAGCATTAGGGTGGCAACGTCTTGTGAAAAACATTTCTTAAATATTATTTTCTTATGGATTCTGTTAGCATTCTATCAGGAAATGAGTGGAGTGCTGTAAATGAATGTGTGAATAGGATGTTATTTTTCTAAAAAAAATTATCATTACTTTCTTAAAATGTTCTGTGAATAACAAGACATAGCGGAAAAAGATGCAATTTGGAGCTGTATTCAAAGACATGGAAGGAAATTGATTTCACTGAAATGAGTCACTCATTTAGAGTCGTTGCGTAAAGTTAATTTTAAATGAGTATGCGACAGATGCATTTGAATTACATTCTGCGAATCTTTTCTCTGTATGTGCAAAGCAAGTGAGTTGCTTATTTTTGTTAATTTTACTGGATTTATTAAAATTTCGACGTAATTAAAGTCTGTCTGTTTGAATGTCGCAGTGATCTGGAGAGCTGCTCAGAACCCTCCCTTGCCTGCATTAAATGAAAATCTGGCCCTTTGCAAGAGTAGGGCCTCAAGGATGCCCTGGTATGTTGTCGCCTGCTAGCGACTAGTTGTGTCAGGTGGTTTTGGGGTTGTAGGCGTCTGGCAGATGTAAGACAATCTCTCTTTACATTAATTTATTAACAGTACTTTACGTACAATAATTTAATACACAAGGCACCCTGTGTCACTTGTGCAATATCAATTCTATTTAATACTTAAAAATCGTAAACCAGCGTTCTCCGCTCCAAAATCTAACCGCTCTTACTTACCATTTCAACCAGTTCACACAGTACTGGCCACAGTGGCGACCTCTCGCGTCTGTCTAATTATAGTTAAACCTTACAGGTATAATTCAAAAAGGCAGCAGATTAAGTGCTAAATTACCCCGAACTCTGTGCCAAAAGAAGATTGTCAACCAATATTTCATACTGTTTGTATGAAAACTATTTAATCGTAATTATTTTATGGTTATTAAAACAAAATAATTTATTTAGGGTAATTTTGAGAACTCTTGTAAAACATGCGACGATTCCAAAATGTTATTTAACTTTTGATGTACGCTTGTGTCACTAAAGATAAGTCTGGGAGCGCGCGTTTCACTTCTGTTTTTCTTAAACCTAATACAGAAGAGAGAGAAATAAGAAATCCAATTTTTATTCTCACATGAAATTATCTTTTAATCACACATGAAATATATTTGCTCATGACAAAATTGAGATTAAACCAAAAAGAATTGACATAATGTCTGCTCTTGTTCTTAATCGAATCCATAATTACAATTGTTTGTATAAATTGCTAAAAAAAAAAATCTTGTAATTTTAATTTTCAATTTTCGAGAATATTTTATCCCAAATATGACTTACCGAATTGAATATAGTACTTATTTACTAAAAGAGAATAATACCGGGAAAACAAAACAATTATTTACAAAAACAATTTTTAAATTGTAAAGTGCTAGAGTATGGGGTTTTTTTTTTTTTTTTTTTTGCAATTTAAGCGTTTTAATTTATTTAAGTGTTATAAATTACATACTCGTTAGTCACATGTTTGAAAAAGCAGTTTGATGTCACAAGCCAATTACATTTCTAAAATATTTGTAATAAATAAATAAAATATTTATCATTATCACTTTTACGCAATGAATGCTATTCTTGAGTTTGCTATGTCATAAATCTTTGTTTAGTTAAATTCTAAATTTCAAAGCAAATAAATAATAATAATATAACAAAAAAACAAGCATGAGATTGATTTGGAAAACAAAATCGACAGTTCCTTTTTCAATTCCTTCTATTAGCTCACAGTCACCCTATATATATCTTGTTCAAATTATCAATCGTTCAGAAAATACTTTTATTCATCCACTCAAGTTCAACTACATTTTTTTTGAACTTATAGTGGATGACACACTTGATGTTAATACAGTTTTTTCAAATATTAATTCATTAGTTAAAATAAATTAATTCATTTTAGTTTTTTTTTTAGATTTAAGTTGCATGTATCTATCAATAGATGGCGCCAGATAAACTTAAATGAATGAAAATTATTTATAAAGGACTTTCTGCAATATAGTGAAAAAAAGTAGGAATTGACTTAAAAAAATTTTGTTATACTACTTGTTTTTACCTGAAGCACCGATTTTTAAATAACATTGTGGCAAATTAAACCGAGTGCCACCTATCGGACAATATTAACTTGTGGTTATAGAATTGTTACCCTCTCTTGTGGTGAACTGCTAGCGCCACCTATGAAACTGAGATGATGGATCAACAATGTAATGAACTGACTTGCGATCGTGATGTTTCTGGAGCATCTTCTTTTGTCTGCGCAGATGTCTTGCGCCTGCGCATCGTCTCCGCCAATGCTCGTGCACCGACGATTAAAAACATTTCTACAACGTCAAAAACTTTCTACAAACGTCACCTGATGTCGTGTGCTGTGTTTCTTTTCTTTTTTATTTTAATCCTTTTATCAAGTTCGCCAACTTCCTGTCCAAACAAATCTATAATTACTTTAATAAATAAACAAATTCTTTAAAAAAAAATGTTAATATTAAAAAACAGGAAAAAGTTTTTCTACTTTCTGACAATGCTTATTTTGCCTTGTAACTTTGAGATGGATGTTCGCTGATTCTGATTTATCTGAATTTGTCCCAATGTTGTTAAAATACTAGAAATGAAAGGATTGAACAAGGGTGAAAATTAGACATTTATTCTCTAAATTCTCATTCCATTGCTTATGGTGCATCACAAATTAAATTAAAAAAAAAAAAAAAAAGGAATCGTTCTACGTACTTTTCGGTAACCAAAAAAAAAAAAAAAAATAAATAAGATGGATAAATATGAAAAATAAAGAAATGGATAAAACTGCAGATCAAACAAACTATAGTATCTTAACAGTTGAACGATGATTAGAAAATATGAAGTGCAACTCGCACTTGAAATAAAAGCAAATAAAAAGAAATAATCCCCAGAAAGAAAGCGTGGGATAATAACACACAGGTTTAAGGGACTTTTCGTAGAAAATGAAGTATCATTGCCCTCTAATAATATGCTTCCTCTGACATATCAAATATCCAAGAGTAAGATAGAACTTTATATCCGAAAACGCTCCGCAGTTTGTTTCTCGGTTCTACCTACACTCATGTCCATAAATTAAGGATAATTCAGAATCACACAGAAATTGAACTCTAAAATAAAAATTTCTCCTGTAGAATTATCACGCACATCTTGAAGAAAAATATGCAAATTACAGGAAACCACCAGATGGCGCGGATAGTACGTCACAATGACGAGTGGAAGAGAGAGGTATATATGAATGGTGGCAAAGAAGTAAAATTGTTCACAAGCGCTTTAAAAGCCTTTCAGTGCAATAACCGCATAGTTATGGCACAAAGGAAGCATTTGGGTGATTTTTTTACGTGGTAGAATTATCGGACGACTGGAATGTGGACGTACCCAGCTGGAAGTATCCGAGGAACTTGGAATCATCAGAGTGTCATCTCCAGGCTTTGGCAACGACTCCAAGATGATGGTAATGGGAGTAGAAGTTACAGCACAGGTCGCCCCCGAGTTACAATGCCGAATGAGGACCGGTATTTAGTAGTTACTGCCAAACGAAACTGACCGAGCACAGCATTAGACCTGTCTCGTCAGCTCTCTTCAACTACCGGTACGACAGTTTCAAAGCTGACCGTGTACAGACGCTTAGGGCATATTGGTCTATATGCTCGTAGGCCTGTCAGATGTGTTCCACTTACCGCAACTCACTGTCGCCTGCGATTAACCTGAGTAGAGAGCATGCATTGTGGACACCGCAACAGTGGTCTGGTGTGATGTTTTCCGACGAGTCCAGGTTTAGTTTGCAGTCTGATTCTCGCCGGACTTTCATATGGAGAGCGCCACCAAGAGAACACCATTGAACGACACCGTTACGGTGGTGCAGGATGGCTCGTTTGGGGGAATTATTCTTGGTTCCAGAACTGACCTGCATGTTCAGAGTGTAACGATGACAGGCCACATCTATCGGAATGTCATTCTGGAACAACATGTACGTTTGTTTCGGGGCGCCATGGGTGCTGAATTTCTGTTTATGGATGACAACGCCCGTCCTCACCGTGCAAACATTGTAGACGAATGCCTTCAATAGGAGGATATCACCCGTATGGATTGGCCAGCATACTCACCGGACTTGAATCCAATAGAGCATGTGTGGGATATGCTTGGCCGACGAATTGCAGCCCGTCAACCCCCTCCCACCTGTCATCCGGAACTTCGGAGGGCATTGCTGGATGAGTGGTGTAATATTCCCCAAGATCAGATTGATTTTTTTTTTTTTTTTTTTAAATGGCTAAATCTCCGGCCACGAACAGGAGATTTCCAAGTATCAGAACATTGCACTACACCCTCTTGAAACATAGCTTCTAATCTTGATATTCTTAAGAATTCCTCAAAGAGATATGGAAATTCTGGGAAGAAAAGCCCCTCCTTGTAAAATAATCTTTTTATTTTTTTGTTTTGTAATATTTACTTAATATTTTGTTTTGTTTCATTTTTATGTGTCGCGAATTGGCTAAGAAAACTTCAGAGCAGGCCCATGCCGGCTCTTAAAGTTTAATTCTATTAGTTAGTTTCCTTGCTCTTTATATCTTTTATTATTATTCCTGGAATGTTTAATATTAGTATAACTCCAAGAGTCTTAAACTCATGGGATAGTAATCAACTTAGCTACTCTTTTTACAACACCCATGTATTGTGCATTCCAAGCTCAAGTCAAGTCACTATGAGCCTTTAGTGTATTTTTTTATTTGTTTTCTCATTTTAATTGTATTTGTATAATATCTCCATTATATATATAAATTTCTCCAGGTATTCGTTAAAATTTCTGGTTAAATGTATTGTTTTGTACACGGTGAACCACGGGGAGATAATCTAGGGCAGTTTAGCTATCTCCCTGTATTTTATTAGCATTTAAGATTTTCGCTTACGGTACGAAAAGTAGGAAAGGAAGAAGAATAGTTAAGGTTGAGAGTGAAGAAATCACAAAAACTTTATTGAAAGAAAGAAAGTAAGAAAAGATGGCAACACCAGTTAGACACGCCACACCAGAAAAAATGATCGACTTCGCAGAAAATGTCACAACGCTACTTACAGTAGCAAGAACTATTGAAGGCATTTTCGCGAAAGACAAAAGCACACATAAACCCACTAAAACAGCAGTCCAACAGGAGTTCCTGAAACTGGACACACTCTTTTGTGACAAGGATAAAGTAATAAAACAACTGAGAATGGAAATAGATATGCTACAGCAAAAAGAAAAGGAACATAAAGAAAGCATAGAAAATCTAAAAGAAAAAGACCGTCAAATAGCTATGCTAAAGGGCCAACTGGAGGAAAGCCGTACCATAAATAGAGAAATACTAACAGATAACCTCAAAGCAATAACAGAGGCAATCAACACCACAAAACAAGTCCAAACTGCACCAACCAAGACATTTGCTGAAGCTGTAAAGAAACAGCAAACAACAATAATACTTGCTCCCAAAGATAAGGATCAATCTGTCAAGGACATGAGATCCAATATTAGTAAACAATTAAAGAAATCAGAGGAGCTAGATGGAGTAAAAAGAGTCCTTATTGATAACAATCAATTAATAATAAAAACCAAAACAGATGAACAAGCCCAAAAACTACAAGAGTCAATAGAAAAGAATACCGAACTAAAAGAATTTTTAACGGTCAGAACACCACCTGAACAAAAAGCCAAAATCATCTGTTATGGAATACCAGAGGGTACAACCGAACAAGACTTAATAGATAGCATTGATAGGGTACTAGAATTGGAAACCAAAGATACCAAATTAGTCAAAACATTTACGGACAACAACAACAGAACACATGCAATCATCCTCCTACTCAAAAGAGAAGCAATTCAACTCTTGCGACGAGGTAGAATATTCCTTGATTTACAATCGTGCATAGTAAAGCCTTTCTATGAATTAAAACGATGTTATAAATGTCAGCAGATAGACCACACAAGCCTACAATGTAAAAATAACACAACATGTGGAAAATGTGGGGAATCCCATGATACGAGAACATGCAAGAAAGAATCAAAGCAGTGCATCAATTGTCAAAACAGTAACAAAACTCAAAAAACAACTTTCAGCACAGATCATTATGCCTTCGATAACAAGTGCAACATTTATAGGAAAACATTAAACTCATTAAGAGACTCAACAAGACCAGCAAAAAGCAACAACACACAACAAAAACAACCTCTTATAGTCTAAAAGCTACACATCGCAAAGAAAAGAGAAAAAAGTAACAACAAAACAGGAAAAACAGGTAAACCCGGAAAAAGGAAAGGCAGGAAGAAGAAGAGAACAAACAGAAGTAAAGAAAAAGGCAAATAATAATGAAGAACATAAAAATAGCACAACAAAATCTACAACATTGTAAGCCAGCTACACTCATTTTCATACAACACATGGAAGAGCATGACATTAACATAGCAATGGTACAAGAACCATATACAAAGAACAACCAGATCCCAGGAATACCCACGGGTTGGAAACAAGTCACATCAAAAACAAACAGAGCTGCAATCATACTAAGAACAACAGCCATTCCAATAACACAAGTCTCCACTGCAGAAGATTCCGTAACAATCTCAATCCCACTGGAAGACAAGAATATCCTAATAACATCTCTCTACTCATCACCATCAGAGGACATCTCAATTCGACTTAAAGAATACAAGAAAGCAGTACACAAAAGAATCTCAACAAATAATCTGCGGCGATTTCAACGCGCATAGTACCATCTGGGGCTATAACATGGAAAATATAAGAGGCCAAAAGTTAACAGAATTCATAGCCCAACATCAACTGCACCTATTAAACCCGACAGGATCCCCTCCTACCTTCATCAGAAATGGAGCACGAGGCTGGCCAGACTTAACGCTAAGTTATGCAACGACATACAACAAGATTCAACAATGGAAGTCAACAGACTATGACATAGGCAGCGACGATCTTACAATACATTTCCAAATTCAACATAGAATCCAAGTCCCAATTTCACAAAGATATAAAACAAAATTCGGCAATTTTAAAAAATTCAAAGAACAACTTCAAACCAATTTAAGAAACTTCAAATTAGACAACATCAGAACAAAAGAAGACTTAGAACTACAAACAAGTCTCCTAGTTCAAATAATCCAAAGCTGTTGTAACTCAACATTTGAAAGGAAAAAAGAATTATTTCGAACAAAAACCTACACCATGGTGGAACCAGGACCTCAAAGCCCAAAAATCTAAAATGAAAGCCTTAAGAAGACGCGCACAAAATGCAATAGACGGTAACACCAAACAACTCTGGCTTACGAACTACAAAAGAGAAAAAGCGACAATGAGAAAAATGGTTATTAAAGCCAAGACTATGTCTTGGAAAAAATTCTGCACAGAAACCAAATCCAAATATGGTCCACTGTACAAAACAGCCTTTGATAAATTCTTTAAACCACCAACTATTTCAAGAACTATAGATTCGGACAACAGCACATCAAATATTCTTAATATCCTTCAGCATTTATTCCAAACAGACGACATACAAAAGGATAATAACCATCACCAACCCATAAGACTGTCTACAACCAAGGAACAATTAAGCAAACTGACAATAGATCCAACACCACATATAACAGAAGATGAACTCAACTACGTCCTACAGGTTCTTCCAAAAACAAGGCTCCCGGCCCAGATGGACTGGATGGAAATATAGTTAAATTACTACGTAAGGCTCAACCTCTTATTCCCTCTTCAATAAATGTTTGCAACTTCATTGTTTCCCAACTCAATTAAAATATGCGGAAGTAGTCCTATTTAACAAGAAATTTAAGGATCCGACAGACCCGAACTCCTATAGACCCATCTCACTACTCCCAACAATTGGAAAAGTATTTGAAAAAATTATACTAAATAGGCTTCAATACCATTACCACACAAATAAACTACTTCATCAAAATCAATTTGGCTTCCAAAGTAGCATCTCAACAGAACACGCCCTACAACACCTTATGGAAAAAGTCTACGATAATAGGAAATCTTTGAAATATACTATACTGATATCAATAGATATAAAAAGGAGCATTTGACTCTATTTGGTGGCCGTCCATACTGAATACTTTAAGACAAGACAATACCCCGAACAACTACATTCTTCTACTTAGAGACTATCTCCACAATAGAAAAATTGAATTCAACTATGGCCAAAACAAAATCCACTATGAGCTACAGAAAGGCTGTCCACAAGGGTCTTGTCTGGGTCCATTCCTTTGGTCAATAATAGCAAATAAAATACTTCAAACAAAATGGGATGAAGACGTCGATCTGCAGGCATTTGCGGACAACTTCATTTTTGTAATAACAAGCAATAGCAGGAGAGACCTGGAAAAGAAAGCCACCAAAGCATTGCAGCAGTTTTCAAATTGGGCAATAGAAGAAAAACTCTCAATATCAAAAGAAAAAACTCAAGCCTTAATACTGGGGGAAAAAGGGAACATCAAAAGAATGCCAATACTAAAATATGAGAGATGGCAAGTGAAATGCGTAAACAACTTAAAATACTTGGGAATAACAATAGACAAAAACCTCAACTTCATCCCCACTTACAACAACTAAAAAAGTGACTTAATGACACAAGCCAACAAACTGGCAGTAATGTCGGGAAGAAATTGGGGAGTCAACCCTAAACTTACAAGGCTTTGGTACAAAACAGTGGCAGAGAGAAGAATCTGTTATGCGGCATCAACATGGGCTGAAAACTTAAATAATAAAAAAATAGCACAACTATCAACAATCCAGAGACTATTTACACTAAAAATAACCAGAGCCTACAGAACCACACCATCATCGGCACTACTAATTCTGAGCGGACTTCTACCGCTACATCTCACGGTGAAGAAGGAAGCAATAATTACAAACGTGACAAGACTGGGTAGAAATGATAAGTTTGGCAGCACACACTTCAATACAACTGACTACGACACACAGATGTCACAATGGACAGAACCACCCTGGTCAAAACCATCAACAACTTTAAAAAATATCCTGCATTCCAGTAACATAACAATTTACACAGATGGATCAAAAATAAACCACCAAGTGGGATCTGCGTTCGTCGCATACGAAACAGAAAAAGAAATCTACAACTGGCAGGAAAACTTAACACCAAAAACTCCGTCTACCAAGCAGAACTTCTTGCAATACTAAAAAAGTACTACAATGGGCAAAAAATAAGGATTTCTCACAAATAAGCATCAAAACTGACAGCATGTCATCACTACAAGCTATCAAGAAATTCTTCAATAAAAACCATCTAGTACAGAAAATTAGAAACGCAATACAAGAATTACGCACAAAACAATTAACAATAGAATGGATCAAAGCTCATACAGGTATAACAGGAAATGAAAGAGCCGACTTCCTTGCGAAAAACGCAACAACAAACCCAGACACATTATCAGAAAGCCTTCCCACGCCAAAAAGCTACATCAAACATCACCTCAAACAACTCTTCAAACAACAATGGCAAGAGGAATGGGACACAGCCACCACCTGAAGAAGAACACACAATTTCCTACCCAAAGTATCGCATAAGATGGCAATTAATTTGTTAATAACATATTTCGTAACAGACCACGGTCCATTCCCAAATTACTTAAATAGATTCTGTATAACAGAAAACGACCCATGCTTGTGCGGAGAACCGGGAACACCAGATCATTATCTTTTCTCATGTCCATTAACAGACCTCAACCACGAAGAAGAACCACCACCAGCATTATACCATGAATGGGCCATCCAAGCAGCAAAATGCAAGAAAACAAAAAGATAAAATAACCAGCACAACACAATAAAAACTAACAGTCAACTTAATAATCAAAAGAACATCAGAAAAACCAACAAATCTTATACTAATAAAGTAGTTATAACGACAAGATGTGTGTCTCCAAACAATAGAAACTATGAACAAACATAGTCGTCTGTAAAACTTTATTTTTAATTTAACTCCATTTACATTAAAAATTTTTTTTCTCCTATACAAGTAAATTAGTAATTCTAATATCTCTTTAATCATAATAACAATTACTGTTAATTAATAAGCGTCAACATATTTATAATTTAATAACCTAGTAAAGAACAGTCGTGTGACGTTCTTACTATTAATTCATACTGCTAAAACTCTTTGTTTTTAAATATTGGTAATAATTATAGTTTGAAAAATTCTTTTTATTTTTAATAATGTTATATCTTTTTATATATTTTTTTCTATCTATCTTTCCACTATTAGTTTTATTTAAGCCAAAAACAAGAGCCTGCACAGGCTCCTCACGAATCGGTTGGAAAGCTCGGTTGGTTAGTATCAACCGGGACCAACCTAATCGGTAACTCCCAGTGATGTGTCTAACAAGGCATCCGGCTGTGCAAAGCCGTCACGGCCATTGGTGGCTACAATCCTCCCTTTCCGCAGGTGTGTATCAAAACCACTGTAGCGTCACCTAGTGTGATGGGGTCAGGGGCACGCCTGCGGCGTCAAGCGTCAAGATCAGATTGATAATTTGATACTCAGCATGCCTAGGCGTTGTAAGGCCTGTCCGGGAGACATACTCCATATTAACCATCATACTAACCATGTTATACTGTTTTTGTAAATAGGTTTTTTTGAAATTTACTCCAGGGAGTGAAAATCGCAATTTTTATTAATTATGTCAAACATATAGCATCTTTTTTTTTGCTCTTTACCTTTTGTTTAATAAATAGACTTACAAATAAGTCATATTTGTTTTGCTTCTGTCTCTTTCTTTGCCTGAACTTCATCATCCTTAATTTATGGACATGAGTGTATTTCAAGCATTGAAAAAAAAGGTGAACTGTTTCCGGAGTTTTTGTAAAAATAGGGCGCAATGGGTGATGAAGCCAGGTCAAATCGATGGAGTTTAGAATTAGAAAGGATATGTCTTTGGGCGAAACTTGGATAGAAGAATGTCTTTTTTTCGATGAGTAGGAAGAAGTCTATGAAAAGGTTTAATGCGATCAAATGACTGAATTCCTGAGCATGTTTTCCACCTATCTACTGTTCTGTTGCTTTTAACTGCTTCTTTTTTTTTTTTTTTTTTTTTGTTGAAATATAAGGTCTTCCGGAGACATATAATTGTGCCTGCTGCAGATTTTGCGAGAGAATCGGCCAGTTCATTCTCTGTAATACCAACGTGCGTTGGAAACCAGATGAATTCGATGGATAAAATGCTGTTGCAGATATTTTGAAGTTGATTGCCAAGAAACTGGACGACACGATCGGAACGGATTTTGAGATTTTTGTTATGTCTTTAGAACTGAAAGACTGCCTGTGAAGATCACATATTTATGAGAACATAAGTGGAAAGGGTTAAGAGGGGTTCAAAAGGTACTCCTGTAAAAATATTTTTGTAATTTGAAACCTATCCTGAAGAAGAATCTTAAAGGAATCGATGACTGCTATTGAATGTTTAAGATTTGTTTTAGATGAGACAGAGGCTAAAACAGGAGGAAATTGGGAATTCAATTGGAAGGTTGAATGTTTAAGTTGTCTAGAAAGTTTGCAAAAAAAAAAATTAAAGAAAATGGGACGTTTCAGCATTGGGGTTCGATTTCCGGAGAGATGTTATATGGAGGAGGAGAAGAGGAATCAAAAGAAATATGTTTGACGTAAAGGGCTCTGCCAACATATACTGCCTCTGAAACAAAAAAAAAAAATATGGATGGCTTTACGATTTTGCGTGTCATCCTTGCGCAGGAGGCCCTACTAATCTTTTCTTTATCATCCCAATTTTAATATATGTACTGCTGAAGCGAGTACAACATTGCTTAAATTAGGAATATAAGTGAAAAATTGAAAACAAAAACAGTTATTTTCATTTGAACTTTTTCATCGTTAGCGATGCCCCAATGTTGAATAGAAAATGTATTTTACTCTCCGAGAAACTTGCCTTCATCTTGTCAGGGTGTTACCATTCCAGGAATAGTCCTTTTCATAGACACTACCACGATAACTAGGATTGTATCTATTCAGCGTAAAGAACAAATGCTGTTATTGGTCACGTCACTGCCAACTCGCTTTAAAAGCGTCTGCAAGCAAAAACTTCGTGGGGGAATATCTTAGCAGCCCTTTTTTTTATATGAATAATCTATATTTCAACGGGTCCTTCACCCTGTGGCTAGCCGCTAGGTGAATAGAATGGGCCAGAGTTAATCCTACGTTGCAAGATTGTTAAATGTGAGTCCTCGATAGACTGTATTGATTGCGTTTCTAACAAAATGTTTTAGAAGGTACAGCTGAAGCTGCCGCAGATGATAACTGCAAGGAAGCGCTCTATCAACCCACTTGTCTCTTTCAGCAGCCACTGGAAGGCAGATCAGCCGTGGCTTCATGAGAAAAAGGGCTGCAGCATTGTGTGTATCCCTCATACTTGAATGCCCCCATTTCATAAAAAAGATTTAATAGGGCAAGCGCACTTGTCAACTGGAATGCAAATTAATGGTGTCTTTACAGATTTTGTTTGCAAAGTGATTCAAGAATATTGTTGAAGCTCTAATTATGCTACATATTACATTGACGGTGAAGTGCAGGTGTGCAGGCATCTTTCAATGACCTGTATATTTGCCAAGAGACACCATCACAGCTGAATTCTACAGATGCCACATTCTCGATCAATTGTCGGTCCTTATTCGAGTGCGCAAGGCATTGTCAAGATAATGTCCAGAGTTAAATGTATCGATTAAATTAAATTTTACATTACTGCATCCTCTTTTTCGTTGGTCCGGAATTGCACACATGCACAGGTGCTTTTAAACAGCACCTCTCGGACTTTGCGGTCTCAATCACCTTATGAACGTCCCTCTGTCCAATTTCTCTTTGTGGATAAAAAGATGCGCCACAATGGCGGCCGTTTTACAAAGAAATAAAGTCAGGACTGATTAATAGCAGCTCAGCCACCCTAAAGAGGATCTTTGCAGCGAGGGTTGTTTCGCAGGGAGTTTTAGTGTGGTTGTCGGGAGACGACCTACTCGAGATTCATGCAAATATTTCCTCCTCCTGTCTCGAGGTGGTCGCAGAATCGAACCAACGAGGCGAATTAATATGGGGTGCAATAAAATGTGGGCACGGAAAAAATATTAATTCCGACCTCTTTCAATTGATTAATATGAAGGACATCAAGAGATGAACATGTTTAATGAGATTTCATTTAAAGTGACTCAGTTTCAGTTTGTGATAAAATTGAACGATTTTGATTTCCTAGTCATTTTTTTTTATGTTATTGATTATCACAAAGCGTAGTTACATGGGTAAGCCACATAATTTAAGCAGATTTATTTTATGACTTTCCTTTTCTATTGAATTTAAAATTCTCTTCCATCTACGCTTTCAATTAGACCTGTTTGTGTC
>BPLR01003439.1:0-24572 GCA_021605095.1 Caerostris extrusa
TTCTTTCTAATGCAGCTGGCAAACACTTAGACAGCTTGGTCTTGGATACTAAGGCAAACGCTGCACACACGTACTCACTTTGCATTACCTGAGCGGCGTGTGTAGCGAAGATAAGCTACGGGTAACAATGCCCCCGCAGCGCTCTACGATCTCTTAGAATCGGGACCTACGGTTTAAAGTGGATTCCGAACCATTACACATCCATGGCACCGCCTTGAGGATTCGAACCCGAAACCTGTGTGGTACCGAGCACCAGAGCGCTGGCCACTCTCGGCCATTCGGGCCCTTTTTGCATTCATCATTTATCGAAAAATGTTATTTCTAAAAAAAGGTTGTATAGATTCAAAGCTGTTTAAATATTTTTAAAAAATTGAATTTTGTTTCACATTTCGTCCAACTATCATCTTAAAGCTTAGTCTACTCAATAACTATTGAACAGGTGGATGCATTTGTAATATGATATGGGTAATTTTTTTTTTCATATTTAAGAAAATTCGTTCAACAAGTCTAAACAGTACTGTTATACACTAGTGACAAAAAGTCATGGGATAGCAATATGGGATTTTCAGATGGCAGTAGCATCGCGTAGAACAGGTATAAATGCGCAGTGCTTTCGCAGAGCTTTCATTTCTGTTCAAGTTATTCATGTGAAGAGGTTTTGACGTGATGATGACCGCACGACGGGAATTAACAGACTTTGAACGTGGAGTGTTAGTTGGGCTAGACGCATGGGTCATACCATTTCGGAAATCGTTAGGGAATTCAACATTCCCAGATCCACTATGTCAAAGGTGTGCCGAGAGTATGACATTTCAGGCATAACCCCACCATGGACAGCGCAATGGTCGACCGCCTGCACTTAACGACCGAGACCGGCGACGTCTGCAAGAGTCGTAAATTCTAACAGACAAAAAACTTGCACTGCGTCAAATAACCAGAAATCAATGTGGACGTACAAGGACTTGTCTGTTAGAACTGTGCGGAGAAATGTGGCTTTCTTGGGCTATTCCAGCAGAAGACCGACTCGAGTGCCTTTTTGACAGAACGACATCGCTTGCAGCGACTCTCGTGGGCACGTGAGCATATCGGTTGGTCCCTAGATGAATGGAAAACCGTGGCCTGGTCCGATGAGTCACGATTTCAGTTGGTAAGAGCTGATGGTAGGGTTCGAGTGTGGCGCAGACCCCACGAAGCCATGGACCCAAACTGTCAGCAAGGCACTGTTCAAGCTGGTGGTGGCTCCGTAATGGTGTGGGCTGTTTTTCATGGCATGGACTTGGTCCTCTGGTGCGACTGGACCGAACATTGACTGGAAATGCTTATGTTCAGCTACTTGGAGATCACTTGCAGCCATTCATGGACTTCATGTACCCAAACAACGATGGGATTTTATGGATGACAATGCGCCATGTCACCGGGCCACAACTGTTCGCGATTGGTTTGAAGAACATTCTGGACAATTCCAACGAATGATCTGGCCACCTAGATCGCCCGACATGAATCCCCTCGAGCATTTATGGGACATCATCGAGAGGTCTGTTCGTGCCCAAAATCCTGCACCATCAACGCTTTCACAATTATGGACGTCTATCGAGACAGCATGGCTCAATATTCCTGCAGAAGACTTCAAAGACTTGTTGAGTTTATGCCGCATCAGTTGCTGCACTTCGCTGGGCGGGAGGGGCCGACATTAAGTAAGGTATCCATGACTTTTGTCACTTCAGTGTATTTCAATTTTACTATAAAATTCAAAAGGTTTTTAATTTAGATGACATGTTTTTCTTATCCCTCTTGGTCGGGCAAAATAGCAGCATTTTTAGATGCAAATCCATGAACCCGTAAGTCTCATAGAAAGAGGGAGGGATTTATTTCTTTTGTGTTCAGCAGTCTTACGTTGGTACCTTATGGTTAAGGGAGGTCAGTGCCTTCGGGAAGACTTTGGGGATCTTTTCGGTATTCCGGGTAACATATGGGAGAAAACCTGGAAAATTCCAGCGAACAGTTTTTTTCATTGCAAGAGGCTAAATCTGTATATCTCACAAAAAAAATTGGACACTTCATTTTGAGAAGGGCATTTAAAGGTAATCGAACCTCGCATTTTCTAATTGTATTGAAGCTGCCATTCAGCCAAGTCCCCCCAACAAACAATTCTTTTTGCGAGACGCTGTCATAGTAATCGAAAACCACCTTGTTTCTGAATCAATGAAATTCTACCTTCATTAAAAAAATGAGTTGTTGCTAGAGGGAAAAAAAGCTGTTTCACGCAATTACATTTTGTTGCATAATGAACGTTGCCAGGGTTAAAAATTAGATCTCAACTACTCATTATTAAAAATGATTCAGGGTAATTTAATGTTTTTAAATTGAATAGGTAGCCTAAACAAGGTAGTTAATCTAAACCAGGTAGCCAAATAAAGGTAGTTTTAATATGATTCATATATGATATGTTTAATCATCTAAACTAGGTAGTTAATCATCTAAATCTGTTGGCTTACTCATCTAAACCAGGTAGCCTAAACAGAGGAATAGTTTCAAAATCCTCCAAAATTTATTTTTTAATATTCTAAAATTTTAGCCTTTATCAGGTAGTTAATCATCTAAACCATTTAGTTAATTATAAACCAGTTTCAGTAATTTATCATGTAAGCAAAAATACACATCACCACAGTTTAAATTGCATATGCTTTTCACCAATTTTCACTAGAATTACCTTAAAAATATAAATAGTGAAGCCTTTATGTCATACAAGTGCTACGTTCAGCTTTCATGCACGGGGCTTTGTCCAAATAGAATGCATAGAATGAAATGAAAAGCGATTTCTATTTTTTAAGGGGGAAGAAAGGATGGATGTGGAATGCAGAAGAAGAATTCTTGAGTTCCATTGTTCCTCTTGAATGATCGCAATTTGGTGTAGGATTCGAATGAAAAGGACGATGGAGTCTACGACTGGAAAGGCAGTCGGTTATGAAATAGTATTATGCCAATAGAAGTTCAATTTATAATGTGAAAACCATATTATATGAAGGTCTGTTGAGATTTATTATAACAGCTTTACTGGATGTTTTAGTTGCATATATGTGTGAATTTCAAATAAAAAATTTATAAATGAGTTTTTATATAGGTTAATTTTTCTAATATTTTCTCCATTTATAATACACTCATGTCCATAAATTTTTAAGGATAATTCAGAATCACACAGAAATTGAACACTAAAATAAAAATTTCACCTGTAGAATTATCACACATCTTGAAGAATATGCAAATTACAGGGAAATCACCAGATGGCGCGGATAGTACGTCACAATGACGAAAGTGTAAGAGAGGGGTATATAAGGAATGGTGGCAAAAGTAAAATTTTCACAAGCGCTTCAAAAGCCTTTCAGTGCAATAATCGCATAGTTATGGCACAAAGGAAGCATTTGGATGATTTTTTACGTGGTAGAATTATCGGACGACTGGAATGTGGACGTACCCAGCTAGAATTATCCGAGGAACTTGGAAAAACCCAGAGTGTCATCTCAGGCTTTGGCAACGATTCCAAGATGATGGTAATGTGAGTAGATGTTACAGGACAGGTCGCCCCCGAGTTACAACGTCGAATGAGGACCGGTGTTTAGCAGTTACTGCCAAAAGAAACAGACGGAGCACAGCATCAGACCTGTCTCGTCAGGTCTCTTCAGCTACCGGTACGACAGTTTCAAAGCAGACCGCTTACAGAACGCTTAGGGCACATTGATCTATATGCTCAATTGGTCTGTCAGATGTGTTCCACTTACCGCAACTCACTGTCTCCGGCGATTAACCTGGGTAGAAAAGCATGCATTGTGGACACCGCAACAGTGGTCTGGTGTGATGTTTTCCGACGAATCCAGGTTTAGTTTTGCAGTCTGATTCTCGCCGGACTTTCATATGGAGAGCGCCAGGTACCCGTTACCACCAAAAAAAACACCATTGAACGACACCGTTACGGTGGTGTGCAGGATGGCTCGTTTGGAGGAACTATTCTTGGTTCCAGAACTAACCTGCATGTTCAGAGTGTAACGATGATAGGCCACATCTATCAGGATGTCATTCTGGAACAAAATTTAACGTTTGTTTCGGGGCGCCTATGGGTGCTGAATTTCTGTTTATGGATGACAACGCCCGTCCTCACCGGTCAAACATTGTAGACGAATGCCTTCAATTGGAGGATACCACCCCATTTGGATTGGCCAGCATACTCACCGGACTTGAATCCAATAGAACATGTGTCAATTTAACTATGGCCGACGTTTGCAGCCCGTCAACCCCTCCCACCTGTCAACCGGAACTTCGGAGGCATTGCTTGATGAGTGATGTAATATTCCAAAAGATCAGATTGATAATTTGATACTCAGCATGCCTAGTCGTTGTAAGGCCTGTATTGCATCGTCCGGGAGACATACTCCATATTAACCATCATACTAACCATGTTATACTGTTTTTGTAAATAGGTTCTTTTTTGAAATTTGCTCCAGGGAGTAAAAATCGCAATTTTTATTTAATTATGTCAAACATATAGCATCTTTTTTGCTCTTTATCTTTTTGTTTAATAAATAGACTTTACAAATAAGTCAAATTTGTTTTGCTCTAACAATGTCTCTAAAATTTCTTTGCCTGAACTTCATTATCCTTAATTTTGGACATGAGTGTATTTAATATTATTGAAAATATGGTATTATAAAGTCTCTTTTTTTATGCTGTAGATATGTTCTACAAGAATTGAAGAAGAAATAAAACCATATCTATGCATTTTTAAACAAGAGCATATAAAAATATCAATAATAATAATTATATTCTATGAGATGTTTCCTAATTTTTTTCTTCCATATGAAATGCATATTCAGCGCAATTATTCTATAATTTTTTTTTTTTCACTGGAAGAGTTTTGGCATTTAATTCCCATGAGAGAGAGGAATGCATCATATTTGACAAGTATATAATAACAATCCATCACTCAAATTTGATAACAGATAAACAGTGTTGTGATTAATTATATTACTTGTAATTAGTGTTTTTTTCTAATGAGAACAATCCGTCACTTAAATATGATAACAGATATTCGGTATCATGTATAATGAGACCTCATAAAATTAGCTATTATCTGTGCAACCTTCACAGGTCGAAACAATTACAGATGGAATATGGACTACACCATGAGTTGTTGCATCGTGATTGGGGGAAGTGACCAATTGCTGGGAAAGTGTCTACTCCAGTGAGAAGTTAGGTAAGCTGACGGAGTGTTCGAGTCGATCAGAAGTGTTGTTTTCTTTTTCTCTGATGTGATCGAATAGGTCGGAGATTCGCCTGTAACCAAAGTGAATCCCTTGCGTTTTCGTGTAATAATTCAGGTCTGCCGTAGACCAGGCAATTATATTCGACGTAGGCTTGAGAACTCTGAAAATCACAGACCTTGGATTTAAGACCTTGTGCTGTACTTATTATTTAATCATGCATTTGGGATCACATTTTACTTTAATTTTTAATTTCTTTGTATAATAATCCAGCAGACTTATTTGTATATATATATATAGTGCTTGTAAATAAAAAAATAAACTGGCCCTCTTCTTGTAACCGTTATAGATCTAATATAGGCCCAGGCTTTACAACATAAAAAAAATCTCAATAAATAATAACTGTATTCGACGGATTTTTTCTAATTTTTCACCTATATGACATGCATATTCAGTGCAATTATTCAAAACAGTCATCCTGGATTTTTTGATATCTCCCTACATCAGCCATCGATGGGATCTTCGTAGTACACATAAGAAAAACACAAGACCCACCAACGTGTAGGGGGAAAAATAGGGATTTATCTTTATTATCCCCAATAAAGTTCAGAGAACTTCTCCATCAATGACAACTCTCAAGATGTCAAAAACGTTATAAATGAAAAAGTTCACGTAATCAATATAGAACATTTTTAGTTGTAACAAATGAAAAAAAAAATATTGTTTGCGCCAAAGTGATTTATTACTTGAATCTACCAGCTTAGATATATTACATAATGAATAAACACAAAGATCTGGTTTTTATTGACGCATTTTTTTTCTTTAGCTAGGGATGTTTGTATTCTTAACTGATAAATATATAAAATCAAATCGTAATTAAAAAAAAATTATAGATATCGAAAATTAATAAATAACAATAATACTAGTTGAGAATTAAACGTTCTTCTAGAAATTGGAAAAAATAAAAATTTTTACGAATTAATAGTTTATTTAAAAGGAAATTTAGCATTGATATTTTTCTTATACTAGATTGCTCTTATTGTATTCTAGTTGTCTTTAAAAATTTATACCCATTGTAGCATTTTTCCCACGGGAAGAATTTTGGCATTTCTTTCCCAGGAGAGAGGAATGTACTTTTTTTGACAAATACATAACAACCCATTACTCAAATTCGACATTGTGGAGTTTTATTACATTCAATTAGTGTTTTGTACTAATGAAAATAACCTGTCACTTACGTCTGATAATAAGATACTCTCATGGATAAGGGCACTAAATATCTATTATCATATGTGGAGGACAGGTTGCTCTCCTTAGTGCAAAACCCTAATTGAAATTAATATAATTAATATTCAACGTCATGAATAATGAGACCTCATGAACTTGCAAAAACAGGTCGAAACAGTTGCAGATGGAATATGGACTACACCATGAGTTGCTGCGCCGGGATTGGTGATAGACCATGGGCTGAGAAAGTGTCTACTAGAAGGAGAAGTGAGGGAAGCTGCCCCCTTCTTGGCGGATTTTCTTAAAAGGAGGTTTGGGAGAAGAAAGGGGGGAGAGTTTTGCGAAAAACGACAAGAATGTTGATTTTTCTCTTTTTCTGAAAGTGATTGAACAGGCCAGAGTTTCCGTTTCTCCAAGTGAGTTTCGTGTATCACGCCGTGTGATAATTAATCTCTGCCGCAGACCAATTATATTCGACCAAACTCGAAAACTCTGAAAATCTCTGACGTTGGAGAGAACTTTACTATATGATTTAACAGTGCATTTGTGACTAAATTTATGTTTTTAATTTTCATTTCTTTGTATAATAACCCAGAGTTCTGAGTATATATATATAAATGCTTCTAAATAAAAATTAAAAGTGTTCTCATAAACCATAAATCTTCTTGAAGCTGTTGTATGTCTAGTCAGGCCAAGACGTTACACCATAGTACCATTAAACACTTAACATATTTTTTTATGGTGGATGCAATTTCGTTGAGTAATACCATCATCTTAAGCAATGTCAGGGAAATAAAAATTTTCCTAGTGAATTTTTGGAAGGTAGATGTGACATTATTTTCCATGATATATAGCTAATTGAAAAATAAATTACACACGATATAAATAAAGTTAATCTTGTGACAAGTTAATTAAAGTAATTTTAAAATAAATATTGGATGTTTTCTAAGCCGACTTACAAATAAATACAGTTTTCTTTTAAAATAAAAATGTATCATCTAAATTTTCTTAAAAGTATTTAATTTATGACCAATAAAAAATCTGTTTATTTATGTTTAAAATAAAAACTGAAAATTAATTCCAATTTTAATTTATATTGAGATTTCTGCAGAATCTAAGGATCAAGAAATTTTCGCCATTTTGCTTTCCAACTACTTTCTGTGAAACTATTTTTGGAAAGTGATTTGCTGTCGTCAAACCTATTTTACGTCGAAGAAAATTTTCCGAAAACGAAAAAAGAAATATTATCTATTTAGAACTGCTTTTGCATTTTCCATTACAGTGGTTTCAGTACCAACAAGTTGCAACAAAGAATCTCGAACTTTTCTCTTTCTACCATTTTCTTTTTGCGAAAATCAATCGGAGAACTATTTACGCTTCAACTGGAAAAAGCAAAAGTTATGGTTGGAATTAAACGAACTGTATACAAGAATAAAACTCGTGTTTTGAATCGTCTTCTTTCATTCTATTTTGTTATTTTGATTTCTTCCGAGAATACTTCAAGTAGAATTAATTAATTGATTGAATTCCAAACGTCTCCTTGAGCCGTTTGGAATAATTCCTTATGATAAAATAAGAATTTAAGAATTTTTCATTCTTATTAAAGCAAGATTTAAAAAAAAAAAAACTAATGATGATTAGAAAAATTTTGGACGTGCTTTAAGTGTATCTCGTTGAAATTTGAAATAAATAAATTTAATTCTAATAATTGAATTGTTTTGTAACTTATTTAAGATTCTTGTAACCATTTATTTTTTAAATGTCTTCTTCAATAAACTTCTGATTGGTTCTTTAAGAAAGAACTTTACTTAGTAAAATTAGACCAAAAAAAAAAATTTTCATTTATATTTACTGCAATTATGGCGATCAATTTAACAAATTATTTGAAACCTATTTTGCTTACTTGTAAAAAATGCTGCACATTTCAAAAATTCGAATTTGCATGTTTTAGAATTTGAAAGATTTTGGAATGGTATTACTGGAATTTCAACCCAAATGTATTGCATTGATTATTTATTAATGTGAATTTTCTATTACTATTAACATAAGTGTCATTATTTTTCTTTTCTCTTTCTTGTAAAAATGGAAGTTTTTGAGTAATTAAGAACAAAATCCTCAAAAAATAATTATTATTATTACATCACATTTGATATACAATTATTTTTGTAGCGCAAAATATTTATTATCATATTGCAATAATTTTTATAGTAATATTCAATGTGTTTTTATAAGAAGTAACATATTTCCTTAATAATTAAAAGTAAGTCATATATAATTAATAAACATGTGTTATTTTCTGCTAAATGCAATATTTTTTTTTATTTTACTGTAATATATATTTTAAATAAAGTAATTTTAGTTTTTCAGCTGAAATGTTTTACAATAAATTTATAATTTTAAATTTTCCTGGAAAATAATTGATATAAATAAATATTAAGTGTTTTCTAAGCCGACTTACAAATAAATACAGTTTCCTTTTAAAATAAAAAGTATCATCTAAATTTCTCTTAAAAGAAGTTAATTTATGAGCAATAAAAAACTCTGTTTATTTATGTTTAAAATAAGGACTAAAAAGGAATTCCAAGATAATTTATGTTGAGATTTCTGCAGAATCTAGGGATTACAAATTTTGCCATTTTATTTTGCTTTCCAATTACTTTTGTAAAACTACTTGGAGTGACGACAGCAAATTACTTTCCAAATTTTACAGTGAAGAAGAAAAATTTTCCGAAAACAAAAAAAGAAATATTATCTATTTAGAACTGCTTTTGCATTTTCAATGACAATAGTTTCAGTACCAACAAATTGCAACAACAAAGAATTTCGAACTTTGTCGGAATTTCTACCTTTTCTGTTTGCGAAAATCAATCGGTAAACTATTTACGCTTCACAGAGAAAAAAAGCAAAAGTTACAGTTGGAATCAAACGAACTGTATACAAGAATAAAACTCGTGTTTTAAATCATCTTCTTTGTGTTCTATTTTGTTATTCTGATTTCTTCCGAGAATACTTCAAGAAGAATTAATTATTATTAATTGATTGAATTCCAAACGTCTCCAAGAGACCTTAGAAATAATTCTTTCTTGTAATAAAATAAGTATTTAAGAATTTTTCATTCTTGTTAAAGAAATGTATAAAAAAAAAAAGAATGATGATTAGAAGAATATTGGGTGTGTTTTAAGATATGTCACTGAAAATTTGAAAATATAATATCATTTGTTCACATAATATCATTTGAAATACATAATATCATAATTGTTTTGTAACTTATTTAACATTTCTTCTTCATTAGATTTGATTGATTTTTGGTAAGAATATTGCTTAATAAAATTAGACATTTTTTATAATTTAGTTTTATAATTTTAAATTTTCCTGGAAAATCTTTGAGAGGTAGATGTGATATGATTCTTGATGATATATCTAAGAATCACCCCAGTTTCGCAATTTTATTTTGCTTTCCAGCTACTTTTTGTAAAGTAATTTGCTGTTGCCACTCCAATTTTAAGTCGAAGAAAATTTTTCCGAAATCGAAAAAAAGAAATATTATCTATTTAATATTAATTAATATTAATATTATAACAATAACATATTTTAATATTATTTAAAAGTAAATCATATGTAATTAATAAACATGTGGTGTTATTTTTTGATAAATACGATACTGTTATTTATTTTATTGTAATATGCATTTTAAATAAAGTAATTTTAGTTTTCAAGCTTAAATTTTTTACACTAAATTTATAATTTTATTTTTCCTGGAAAATCTTTGAGAGGTAGACGCGACCGGATTCTTGATGATATAGTTAAGTCAAAAATAAATTACAAGTGATATAAATAAATTTAATTAAAGTATTTGAGAAAATAAAAAATTTAACTAAATTTAAATTTATTAATTTAAATAACGTAAATTTAAATTACAAGTTAATTAAAATATTTAAAAATAAATATTGAATGTTTTCTAAGCCGAATTACAAATAAATACACAGTTTGCTTTTAAAATACTATGTATCATTTAAATGTCTCTTAAAATAATTTGAGTAATTAATAATTAATTAATAATTGATTGAGTATTTAATAATATAATTTATGAGTAATAAAAAAAAAAAAAAATCTTTTATTTATGTTTAAAATAAGGACTGAAAATGAATTCCAAGTTTAATGTATCTTTAGATATCTGCAGAATCGGTGGATCACATCAATTCCGACATTTTATTTTGATTTCCAATTACTTTTGTAAAACTACTTTTATAAAGTGATTTGCTGTCGTCATTCCAATTTTATGTCGAAGACAAATTTTCCGAAAACGAAAAAGAAATATTATCTATTTAGAACTGCTTTTGCATTTTCCATTACAGTGGTTTCAGTACCAACAAGTTGCAACAACAAAGAATTTCGAACTTTTCTCTTGCTGTCGGAATTTCGCCATTTTCTGTTCTATTTGCAAAAATCAATCAGAAAACTCTTTACGCTTCAACTGAAAAAAAGCAAAAGTTACGATTGGAAATTAAACGAACCGTATACAAGAATAAATCTCGTCTTTCGAATCATCTTCTTTACTTTCTTTAATATTCTGTTTTGTTATTTTGATTTCTTCCGAGAATACGCATTTCCAAGAAGATAATTACTATTAATTGATTGAATTCCAATCATCTCATGGAGAAGTTTGGAATAATTCCTTATGATGATAAAATAAGAATTTAAGAATTTTTCATTCTTATTAAAGCAATGTATTAAAAAAAAAACTAATAATGATTAGAAAAAATGTTGGACGTGTGTTTTAAGTGTATGGCACTGAAAATTTGAAGCAAATATCTGTAATTTGAATTGTTTCGTAAATTATTTAACATTCTTGCAAGCTTTTATTTTTTTAATTTCTTTTTCAAAAGATTTCTGATTGATTCTTCGAGGAAAAAGTTTACTTAATAAAATTTAGGTAGAAAATTTTTTCATTTGTTTTTACTGTAACTATGGTGATTTGATTAGTTTAACAAATTATTTGAACCCTATTTCAATTATTTGCAAAAAATGCGGCACGATTCCAAAATTATTTGTTTTATAATTTGAAAGATTTTGGGTTGATTCTAATTGGAATTCATATGATATACAATAATTTTTTTGCAGCTTCAAATATCTTTTATCATATTACAATAATTATTATAGTAGAAAGGAGGTAGACGTGACATGATTCTTGATGATATATAATTAAGTGAAAAATAAATTACAAGTGATATAAATAAATTTAGTGTGACAGGTTAATTGAAGCATTTAAAAAATAAATATTAAATGTTTTCTAAGCCGACAAATAAATACAAGCTTCTTACAAATAATGGCTAAATAAAAAGAAGATTCTTACAAATAATGCTTTTTAAAAATAATGCTAAGCTTCTTACAAATAAATACACAGTTTCCTTTTAAAATACAATGTATCATCTAAATTTCGGTTAAAAGAATTTAATTTACGAGCATTAAAAAATCTATTTATGTTTAAAATAAGGTTTGAAAATGAATTCCAAGATAATTTATGTTGAGATTTCTGCAGAATCTAGGGATTACAAATTTTTATTTTGCTTTACAATTACTTTTGTAAAACTACTTGGAGTGATGACAGCAAATTACTTTCCAAATTTTACAGTGAAAAAAAATTTTCCGAAAGCGAAAAAGAAATATTATCCATTTAGAACTGCTTTTACATTTTCAATTACAGTAATTTCAGTACCAACAAGTTGCATCAACAAATAATTTTGAACTTTTCTCTTTATGTTCGTAGTTCTACCATTTTCTATTTGCGAAAATCAATCGGGAAACTATTTATGCTTCAACTGGAAAAAGCAAACGTTACGGTTAGAATTAAACGAACTGTATACAAGAATAAAATTCGTGTTTTTGAATCGTCTTTCTTGCGTTCTATTTTGTTTTTTGATTTTTCTGAGAATACTTCAAGAAGAATTAATTAATATTAATTGATTGAATTCCAAACGTCTCCAAGAGACGTTGGAAATAACTCCTTCTGATGATAAAATAAGAATTTAAGAATTTTTCATTCTAGTTAAAGCAATGTATAAAAAAACTAATGAGGATTAGGGAAAACGTTGGACGTGTTTTAAGTGTATGTCACTGAAAATTTGAAATAAATAATATCATTGGAATTCTTGGATTGTTTTGTAACTTATTTAGCTTTTCTTTTTCATTAGATTTGATTGATTCTTTGAATAAGAATTTTATCTAATAAAATTAGAAATTTTTTGTAATTTAGTTTTAGAATTTTAAATTTTCTTGGAAAATCTTTGAGAGGTAGATGTCACATGATTCTTGGTGATATATCGAAGAATCACACCAGTTTCTTCATTTTATTTTGCTTTCCAGCTACTTTTGGAAAATAATTTGCTGTTGCCACTCCAATTTTAAGTCGAAGAAAATTTTTCCGAAAACGAAAAAAGAAATATTATCTATTTAGAATTGCTTTTGCATTTTCAATTACAGTGGTTACAGTACCAACAAATTAAAGCAACAAAGAATTTCGAACTTTTCTCTTTTATCAGGATATCTACCATTTTCTATTTGCGAAAATCAATCGGAAAAATCTTTACGCTTCAACTGGAAAAATCAGAAGTTACGGTTGGAATTAAACGAACTGTATACAAGAAAACTCGTGTTTTAAATCATCTTCTTTGCGTTCTATTTCGTTATTTTGATTTCTTCCGAAAATTCTTCAAGAAGAATTAATTATTATTAATTGATTGAATTCAAACGTCTCTTGAAGACGTTTGGAATAACTCCTGATGATAAAATAATTTAAGAATTTCATTCTTGTAAAAGCAATGCATAAAAAAAAACTAATGATAATTAGAAAAATGGTGGACGTGTTTTAAGTATATCTCGTGTTGAAAATTTGAAATAAATAATTGAATACTTGAATTGTTTTGTAACTTAACATTCTTAAAAAATAAATGACTACTTTATTTTTTAAATTCCTTCTTCAATAGACTTCTTATTCGTTCTTTAAGGAAGAATTTTACATAATAAAAGTAAGCAGAAATTTTTTTCATTTATATTTACTGTAACTATGGTGATCAGTTTAAGAAATTATTTGAAACCTACTTCGCATACTTGCAAAAAATGAAACCAAATTCCAAATATCGAATTTACATGTTTTTTAACTTGAAAGATTTTGGGTTGGTATAACTGGAATTCCAACACAAAAAAGTATTATATTGATTATTAAATATCATATGACATTTTTCTATTAATATTAACATCAGTGTTATCGACTTTTCTTTTCTCTGTAAAAGAAAAATGAAGTTTTGAGTAACTATATTGAAAGTAAAATGATCAAATAATATTTATTATTATTGCCTCACATTTAATATACAATTATTTTTTGTAGTGCCGAATATTTATTATCACATTAAAATAATTTTTTATAGTAATATTATATGATTTTTATAAAAAGTAACATATTTCATTAGTAGTTAAAATCAAATTATATTTAATTAATAAATGGGTTATTATTTTCTGATAAATGCAATACTTTTCTTTATTTTATTGTAATATGTATTTTAAATAAAGTAACATCAGTTTTTAGCTTAAATTTTTATACTAAATTTATAATTTTAGATTTTCATGGAAAATCTTTGAGAGGTAGACGTGACATGATTCTTGATGATATATAGTTAAGTGAAAAATAAATTACAAGCGATGTAAATAAATAAGCTACTAAGTTTTCTAAGAAGATTTGCAAATAAATATACAGTTTCCTTTTAAAATAAAAACTATCATCTAAATTTCTCTTAAAAGAATTTAATTTATGAGCAATAAAAAACTCTGTTTATTTATGGTTAAAATAAGGACTAAAAATGTATTTCAATTTAATTTATGTTCAGATTTCTGCAGAATCTAAGGATCAAGCCAATTTTGCCATTTTGTTTCGCTTTCCAGTTACTTCTGTGAAACTATTTTTGGAAAGTAGTTTGGTGTCGTCAAACCAATTTAACGTCGAAGAAAATTTTTCCGAAAACGGAAAAGAAATATTAACTATTCAGAACTGCTTTTACATTTCCCATTACATTGAATTCAGTACCAACAAGTTACAACAACAAAGAATTTCGAACTTTTCTCTTTTTATCAGGATTTCTACCTTTTTCTATTTGCGAAAATCAATCGGAAAAATCTGTACGCTTCAACTGGAAAAATCAGAAGTTACGGTTGGAATTAAACGAACTGTATACAATATTGAAACTCTTGTTTTGAATAGTTTTCTTTGCGTTCTATTTTGTTATTTTGATTTCCTTCGAGAATACTTCAAGAAGAATTAATTAATTGATTGAATAATTCCTTATGATAAAATAAAAATTTAAGAATTTTTCATTCATATTAAAGCAAGATTAAAAAAAAAACTAATGATGACGTTGGACGTGTGTTAAGTGTATGTCACTGAAAATTTGAAATAAATTAACGTAGTTCGAATATTTGAATTGTTTTGCAACTTATTTAGCCTTCTTGCAGCTATTTATTATTATTTTTTTTTTTTCTTTAACAGAATTCTGATTGGCTCTTTGTTGAAGAATTTTAATTAATACAATTAAGAAGAAATTGTTTGATTTGTTAGCAGATTTGTTGTCATTTGTATTTACTATAGCTATGGTGATCAATTTAAAAAAATTATTTGAACCGTATTTCGATTACTGGCAAAAAATGCGGCACAGTATCAAAATTCGAAATTTCATGTTTTATAATTTGAAATATGGGGCTTGAATGACCGCACTCGGTTCGGTTTCGGGTTCGAATCCCGGCGGTGCCATGGATGTGTGTTGTGGTTCAGAATCCACTTTAAACCGTAGGTCCCGGCCCTAATAGGATCGTAGAGCGTTGCGGGGGCATTGTTACTCCGCGTCCGTGGCTTATTTTCAAGTTACACGCGCCCCATGGGTAATGCAAAGTGAGTAATGTCTGTGCAGCGCTTGCCTTAAGGCATCCAAGACCAAGCTGTCTAAACGTTTGCCAGCTGCATTAGAACAAAAAAATAATAATAATAATTTGAAATATAGGGGCCTGAATGGCCAAGTGGCTAGCGCTTTTGTTGCTCGGTAAAACAAGTTTCGGGTTCCTGTCCCGGCTGTGCCCTGGATATTTGTAGTAGTTCGAAATCCACTTTAAACAGTAGGTCCGGGTCTAACATGATCGGAGAGCGTTGCGGTGTATTGTTACTTCGTGTCCGTAGCTATCTTCAAGCTACACGCCCCTCCTGGGTAGTGCTAAGTGAGTAATTTTTTATACAAAAAATATTTTTTAATAAATAAATTAAATTAATAAATAATTAATAATAATTAATTAAATAATTTTTTTTAATAAATAAATATTTTTTAATACAAAAATATTGCATTGATTATTTATTAAGTATCATATAGCATTTTTCTTTTAACATTAACATAATTTTCTTAATCTCTTTCATGAAAAACGTTTTTGAGTAATTATATTAAAAAAGGAAATCACCAAAAAATAACGATAATCATTGCGTCACATTTTATATACAATTATTTTTTGTAGCACCAAATATTTATTATCACATTAAAATAATTTTTGTTGTAATATTCAATGATTTTTATAAGAAGTAGCATATTTTATTAATAATTAAAAGTAAATCATATATAATCAATAACTATGAGCTATTATTTTCTGATAAATGCAATACTTTTATTTTGTTGTAATATGTATTTTAAATAAAATAACATTAGTTTTTCAGCTTAAATGCATTACATTAAATTTTTAACTTTAACCGTCCCATTTGATTTTCTTGGGAAATTTGCCTTCTATAAGACAAGAGATTGTAGTGTCTGTCACAAACCAAACATTCAGCCACAGCTTAGTATTTGAAACATAAATTTATTGTACAACACAAATGCCACATGTACATTATTTACAGGAAAAAAACACACAGGACAAAAAAATATCAGTAGCATTCTCTACATGGAGCCATGGCGCAGCCGCCACACACTAACCGGAAAGCGTCTGTCTTTCTTTCTGGCCCATACCCAAACTGAGAAGCTCTCCAAGATTTTAAGGGGGAATCAATCTAACAGCAAGGGACTTGACGTCAGCAACTGCTAGGCAACAAAAGCACGCTAAAAACTTCTTTAGGCGTTTCGGCAACAACTCATGTCATAACTTCTACGCATGTTAGCGCTTCGCCAATCAGTGCAAGATTCTTAAATAATCTTTTTAAGAAAGTATTTCCCCCAAGTATGATTTATATGTTATAATTTTGGGCAATTACAGAAAATTCATGAAAACAAATGTTAAGCAATTGCTTCTATTATGTTGTGTTAAATTACCCTTTAAAAATAGGTTATCACTTTTTGAAAAAAAAAAAAAAAAAACTTTTATCTTCGTTTACCACAAAATTGCGTACAACATAGAACTTAAAGAGGTACGTGATAAGCATAATAATGTGTGCATAAATCTTGTACCTCCTTCGATTGTAAAGTAGATGTGCAACCTAAGGCAATTATTATATTAGTAAGTTTGAAAAGAGCAGTTCTACTCTCAGATTCTCAAGTAGCCATCCAATCAATTAACTCTGTTGAATATCCATTGGCACCTGGGATCTTGCAATGTCAAGAATTGTTGAGAACTCTCACTTTAAAGGGAAACAAATTGCTCTCCACTGGATGCCTGGCCATTGTGGTCTTTGGGGCAATGAACAAGCAGGGGCAACTGGCAGCGGGCGTACCAGTTACGGAGTTCCAAGGTGGTTTTTAGGAACCACAAAACCTCCACATCTTAAGTTAGTTAAAATATTTGCATAAAAATGAAGTTGCTTAAATTAATAATGAGCAAGCAGTGGCGGCCTTTCGCCTGTGTAGAAAACATGATTGGCTTGCCGACCATCCGCACCACATAGGCATTTCAATCTATCCTATTTGCCCACTTTGTGACTCTGGAGAAATATCGGACAGGGACCATCTGCCCCGATGGGGAATTCTTCGTGGACCCTCAAAGGAGTCGAGATAGTGGGAAGCAAAATCGCTCATTAGGCAATGATTCTATTCTTTTTTTTTTGGTCTCTCTTAGTTCTAGATAACTCTATTATCTGCAACTTTTTATCTAACCATTGGAAATAAAAGAATATTGAAAAATATGTAACTGTAAAGTGAAAAACTATAACATACAAGACAAAAACGATAAAAATAAAAGCAATAATTCATAAGATAATCATAAATTGAAGCTAATGCAGTCGACAAACTATAAAACTGTTTACAATGATTAGAAGTCAATGAGAACTAACAATTCAGAAAGACAATTTCTTCCAAAATTATCAGACTTTTTTAGCAATTATTCTTTTCTATACAATTAAGATCAACGTAGGAGTGAAGCACATGAAGCACATACACTTTTTCTGTGTATTATTTCAGTTTTTAATCTATATTTCTCCCATTTTAACGGTTTCTTTTTTTAATTATTTTCTTGATTGATAATATTTGTTGGTAATAAAATATTAGTAATATCGAGTATTGATAATAGTGTTACCGGGTAACAACAACGTAATTTTCAATACGAGAAATAAATATTGCATTTTAGAATTTCTTAATACCAGGTATATTCCTTATTTTTGTTTATATTTTATATATGTAAGCCAGATTTTCTCAAAAAGGGACAATATAAAAATAGAATCGAGTTTCACATTTTGCTTTTGTATAAAAGTTATTCTCAGATTTTATACGTGCCGGCACTTTTTTCATAAGAGGAAGAAAAAAGAGACATTAACTGGACATGAAAAAAAACATTTCAAGTCAGAGAAACATCAAAATAAGGCCATCAAATATTTCGTTGTATTTCCGGAATGTTTTGGCTCGGAAAAATAGCTTTGTTTCTACATTTGAATGAAGGAAGTCAGAAAATTTAAGGAAAAAGACATTTCTGAATTCTCAATGCAAAAGTTTCCTACACCATAAAACGAATATCCTCTTGAAACTTTAGGAAAATGTATTTGAGATGTCCAGTAAAATATTATGTTACCTTAAACATTTCCATTTGACTTAATTTATAGAAAAATGTGCTTAAAATAGATAGTCATGTAAATTATTTAAAACAAGAAAAGATTTGGTTAAATTAAATTAGAAATTATTTTTATTGCTTTTTAAAAATGTTTTGGAATAATGTTCGTTTCATTGCATTGAATTTAAATATCGCACAATTAAAAACATCACAAAAAAAACGTCGTGCAATTAAAAACATCAAAAACAAGTAATATAAAAAAAATTAAAGTCAAATTCCTACTTTTTTTTTCCCTATATTGCAGAAAGTCCTTTATAAATAATTTTCTTTCATTTTTTGAGTTTATCTGATGCCATCTAGTGAAGTAGATATATGCAATGTAAATCTAAAAACTAAAAATTAATTAATTAAATTTAACTACTGAATTAATATTTGAAAAAACTGTATTAACATTCAGTGTCATCCACTACAAGTTAAAAAAATGTATTTGAACTTGAGTGGATGAATAAAAAGTATTTCATGAACGATTGAAAATTTGAACAAGATATATATAGGGAGAGTGTGAACTAATAGAAGGAATTGAAAAAAAACATCATGCAATTAAAAATTTTCAAAAAAAAAAAACTTCGTGCAATTGAAAACATCAAAAAAAAAACATCGGGCAATAAAATACATCAAAAAAAACCTGCAATTAAAAGCATCACAAACAAAAACATCGGGTGATTAAAAATATTAGAAAAAAAAAACATCGGTGATTAAAAACATTACAAAAAAAACATCGCGTAATTAAAAACATCACAAAAATACTTCATGTAATTATAACATCCATATGAATTCACATATCATGCAAATATCAAAAGAAGCAATAAATTTCCAGACATTTTTCTGAAATTCTGGAATTTATTCTAATTCTTTCCTAAATTATTTACCTAAAAAATCAGAATTGCTGATAGAAGGTAAAATAATTAGTTCAAATCATATAAGGGGCATCTTGTCAAAATACAATAAATGTTATCTCTATTCGATTTCATAAGTCTATAACCTTAGATTATTAAACAATTTTTTAACAAGCTCTCTGTTTTGATAACATAACAATTAAAAAAAAAAAAAAGATTTATTCATACATTTTATTAGTATAAAAATAAATATATATTGTTTTAATTTATACAAAATGCTAATCAAAATTAAAAAACACAAATGATTTTTAAAATAAATTGGAACACCAGACTTCGGTAGAAATCCTATAATTTCAAATAAATTGTAGCATTTATAAAATAACAAACATTATTTTTAAAAATTTATTTAAAGTAATATTTTTTATTGAATGAAAATTTAATCACCCCATAATACATTTAGGTTATTATGCTTTTTACTTTATATAAGAATTGTTTTATAAGCACCAACATTATATTCTAAATATGTTGGATTTTTTTTAAATGCAAGGAGATGTGAATATGTTGGATAGTGCTTTAATACAAGCAATGTAAATATGCTGGATAGTGCTTTAAATACAAGGAGATGTAAATATGTCGGATAGTGCTTTAAATACAAGGCAATATAAATATGTTGAATAGTGCTTTAAATACAAGGCAATGTAAATATGTTGGATAGTGCTTTAAATACAAGGAGATGTAAATATGTTACATTTGCTTTAAATAAAAAGCGATGTAAATATGATGGATAGTGCTTTAAATACAAGGAGATGTAAATATGTTACATAGTGCTTTAAATAAAAAGCGATGTAAATATGTTGATAGTGCTTTTAAATACAAGGCAATGTAAATATGTTGGATAGTGCTTTAAATACAAGGAGATGTAAATATGTTACATAGTGCTTTAAAAAAGCGATAAATATGTTGGATAGTGCTTTAAATACAAGGAGATGTAAATATGTTACATAGTGCTTTAAATAAAGGCGATGTAAATATGCTGGATAGTGCTTTAAATACAAGGCAAATGTAAATATGTTGGATAGTGCTTTCAATACAAGGAGATGTAAATATGCTTTCATAGTGCTTTAAATAAAAAGCGATGTAATTATGTTAGATAGTGCTTTAAATACAAGAGCGATGCAATAAGTATGTTCAACATTTAAAGAAGTATTGTTACGTAATGAAAACTTTTGATATTAATTTCTCCAACCTTTAATTATAAAAAGTTTTATGCTAGGACAGATTTAAAACCTCGAATTTAACATTACCGCGTGTATGTTACAATATTAAATATAATGAAGAATTTATCGGCAGTATTTTTTGGAAAAAGTGTTTTTATTAGAGGATTATTGACTAAAAATGTCTTAAGCTCTTCTTTGAAGTTGTTCCGATGACTAATTAAAATACAGGCAAGTAATTAACAAGAAAATTGAAAGCAATTACTAGTGTTTGAAGGGATCAGGACTGTTGGAAGTCGAATTGCTAATTCTTATGCCTTCATAGCAAAGTTACAAGTAGTTAATTAGGAAATCAGCTAATCAGTTCATAGCGTTAGAGAAATGAGGAAGAATGAAATATTTAAAAAAGAAACAGCAGAATCGTAGTAACATCTAAGATAAAACATTGGATTAACTAATTGGGCACCATTTTTATAAGTTGAAGGATTTATTTTTAAAAATTAAAACAAATTTCTTAGATTTTGTAATATTTAATATCAAATGAAATCAAACTATAATTTCATAAAATAGAAAAGTAAAACACAAAAGATATTACATTAGAAGCGTACAAGATAAATCCAGAAAAAGTACCACCTTAATCTCCATTTTGCAAAGTGTACAGCTAACAGAAAGACCGGGACGAAAAGGTTGCTAAATGTTGACTCGATACTCTGCAGTGAGTATACAGGATTACTTCCCGGGACAACCCTAAACAAGCATTAAGCTCCGAGGACATTAATTTACCGTGGCGTGGAAGGGACAGCCTACAGGACCATGATCTTTTACATTAAGCGACAGATTATTGCTCCGTTGTATGCTCAGTTCTCAGTCCGACATCAGTGGAAGTTTTGCTGAAGCCTTCGATAGAGAAATCTCCTTTCTTGTCACACTAATGGTCTTTATGCAATCGGGATATTGTCTTGGTGAGTGTGGACAATCAACCTTTCCTCGAAAGTAAGAGATCCATTTCTAAATGAATGCATGAAAGAAGATAGATAAGGATCGAATCTATGCTTTAGGTGAAGTTGTATAGAATTTGATTTTGATTTTTATACAATTTGAAGTTTTATACAATTTGAGTTTGATTTTATACAATTTGATGAAGTTTCATGCAATTTGATTTTGATTTTATAATTTGATGAAGTTTCATGCAATTTGATTTTGATTTTATACAATTTGATGAAGTTTTATGCAATTTGATTTTGATTTTATACAATTTGATGAAGTTTTATGCAATTTGATTTTGATTTTATACAATTTGAAGTTTTATGCAATTTGATTTTGATTTATACAATTTAAAAGTTTTATACAATTTGAGTTTGATTTTATACAATTTGAAGTTTTATACAATTTGAGTTTTGATTTTTTTATACAGTTTGATGAAGTTTTTACGTTTTGACACAGTTTGATTTTTATACATTTTATACAATTTGATGAAGTTTTATGCAATTTTTTGATTTTTGATTTTATACAATTTGATGAAGTTTTATGCAATTTGATTTTGATATAATTTAATGAAGTTTTATACAATTTGAGTTTGATTTTATACAATTTGATGAAGTTTTATATACAATTTGATTTTGATTTTATATACAATTTGAAGTTTTATACAATTTGATATTGAGGACGAATGAAAAATTTAATTTTTATTAATTTTTTTGAGTGGACAATTTACATGCGGCTCAGTCAGACGGTTTCAGACACAACGGCGTAATAAAGGAGAAAGGTAATTTCAGAGATGTTTAATAACAATCATAATAATTTTAGTTTTTAGTAATAAAAGTTTTAAAATCACATAATATCAAAAGAAAGAATAGATGTAAAAATTCAATAATAACTATAAGAATTCCTTTTTTTCAAAAATTGCACTGCTCTTTCATTTATATCTTGACTAGCGTTCCTCAAGTAATCGATACATTTTCGTTTCCGCTTTTAAACGGGATATTTATTCTTTTGGAATAGGTGATGAAACAGTAAACAATTTTATATGTATTAGGTCAGTTAACGTATGTCCTGTTGAAAGAGATATAGAAAATATACAATTGTATTTTCCTTGTAATTGCTTCGATTTGTTTGTGTGTTATTTTATGAATTGTCTATAACAGTTTGACCTAATTAATTATCATCATCATAATTAATTGAGTAAGATTGCATTACAAATTGTCGCCTAACCTTGTCAAATTTTCTTCATTTTTTTCTTGAAATTTTCTTTTTGCTCATTTAATTTTGATACATTTACCCCAAAATAATCCAGTTTCGTGAATAAATCTTCAAGAAGAAAGCCATACCATCCTCCTAACCTCACGCCTGGTGGAACTGAAGAGACCTGCGGGATCATCTTTGCATCACAGACGCATCGTAGTTTCGATAAATAATGAATACAATATATCGTATATTTTTTTTTTTTTATTTATTTCCAATTTAATGGCAGAGATTATGAACAGTTACAGCAATGAAAAAGAACAATGAAAAAAAACAGATAATACAACAAAAACATGCTGAACATTAATCAAACAATAATGCTGTTAGAGATCTTTTAGCCACTCAAAAGTGTTACCAAGCGCACCACGGGGAGGTAGATCTTCTTGCGCACCCGTATATCGCAATATTAACATATAACTTAGTATACAAAATTCTCTTTAAAAATGCAAAAATGTTAAAAAAATAATATTTTATTATATTTATTGGCTTTCTGCTTTTATATTTATCTGTCACTTAGTACCAGCAGTTTAGGTTCAGAATTCACTGGCTGTTGCATGGATGTTTGTTTAACGTGGATATGTTAAATTGTAGGTCTGTCAGATTAGCCAAAAGTGTGCAAAAATTACAGTAAAGCTACAAAACCGTACCATACAGTTTAACGGGGATTCCGAACCACTAATATACTACATCCATGCCACGCTAGGATTCAAACTTGAGGCCTGTTGTACCGCTGACCAAAGCGGTAGTCGCTCTATGGCCATGAGTTGGGAAAGTTTTAAAGTGCATTCCGGAACCATCACAAACATCCATGCACCTCTAGGGGCTCGAACCCGAACATGTAGCACCGAGAGTGCAGAGCGCTAGTCACTTACCATCAGGGTCCTTCTAAATAGTATTAATCAAACTATTTTCATTTCTTTTCTGACTCTCTTCCACCAGTGTTCTTACTGGGAATAAATTATTTCTCTCTCAGTTCTACAGAAATGTAAAAATTTGATTGTCAAATCCCAGACACCTTCTGCCTTGCTTTGACCAAAAACCATTTCTTTTAATATATAACACATGAGAATATGATGTTCAAAGGTTTCTTTGTTATGTGGAACGCAAAAATATTCGCAAAAAAAAACTTCCTGGTCTAAAAATAGTTTTCGAGACTGAAGCGAGAATTTCATCACGATTTTCTTTTTACAAAGCTTCTATTTTTATCGCTTCTGATTTGAAACCCTGGATTCTGGACGGAAAACAATAGTTTTTGAGGTAAAAAAAATTGAATATGAGTCCCGAATTGTTCGGTTCTAACAAATGATTTGGTAGTCGTAGAAACCAACAACAAACTCAGAATCTAAAGCATTCTTTTTGTTTAGTTTTTTTTGTGTAGTTGGACATGTTTATTTTTTTATGTTTCACCATTCGTCAGTGGAGTTAAAATTAATAAAGGGTCAAATTTTTCTTCTTTCTGGAACACAGAACTTGGCAAAGATATGGAATGTTTTAAAAGAAGAATGGCAATGAAATACATGTTGCAGGCGTTTATATAAAAACATATTTTTTCCAGAAAGATAGACTAAGAATATTATGTTATAGGTATATAGAACATTATGTTATATTTAAAAAAAATCATTGCAAAAGAAAAACTATTATTTGATAGAATTATAAAAACTAACGCAGAAATAGCTTGAGTTTTGAATGATAAATTTTAACTTGAAAATGACGCAACAAAAACATTAATAGTGCAACCTTTTTATACTTTA
>BPLR01003440.1:0-22443 GCA_021605095.1 Caerostris extrusa
AGGGAGAGTGTGAACTAATAGTAGGAATTTAAAAACAACATCATTGCTACTACAAGCTATTATTTTAAAAATGCCAATATAATATATATATCGACGAACTTTTCATTTTCATTTGTTTTATTTAAAAGAATGAAAATTATTATTATTATTAAAATTATTTGATTATTTAAGATAGCTTCCTTTATAAATAACCTCAAATATTAAATTACGCATGTTATTTTATATTAACTTAAATCATAAACATTATACAGAATCCTTGCGTAAATAATTTTATGTTATGCATTTCTTTTATAAGTCTACATCTCTCATTTTTAAATTAAATTTCATTTTTATGAAAAAAGATAACTTATTCATTGATTATTTTATACATTATTTTTTTTTTAATAACTGTCAAATACGTTTAAAAACTAAACAATAAATTATAAAAGTATGAGATTTTAAAATATATATATATATATTTAAATATAAATATTTCCACATTTAGTTTTTACTAAACTATTTTAGAATACAAAAAGATCTGTTAGTTTTTGTAAATAAATATCTTAGTTTCTTGGTAAAAAATTTTAAAATTAATACATAAATAAAAGTACAGTTACATTTTTCTATGTGGAAAAAGTATTCACATTTTTAAAAGAAAATTCAGTTTTGTTTATTTTTATAAATTATAATTAGTTTACATATATTATATAGCACCAAAATAAATAAATGTATGTTAAATCATCCTGTAATTTCGTAATCCATACAATCAAAAGGAAGATTAAACATAATGAACTAAAAAAAATTAATCAGAAATCTCAAAAGTGGAGGAGCTGGGATTTTTTGAAACCCAGGACATCTCTGGCACACTTTGAAGCGAGCGCTCTACCACTGAGCTACACCCCCGGACAGCATTTATAGGAAAATAAGCTTTTTAAGTAGCCTTTTTCTCCATCTAAGGAAAATTCAGGAATTCAACCAATTGAAAGCAATCAACTCTTTGTAGCTCGTGGCGCCATCTGTTGTTCAGGGAAATGCATAATCAATAATTCATGCATTCCATTAAATAAAACAACTGTTTAATTTATTTAATAGCCAATATGAGACCTTTAAGGTTTTACTAACTTAATCGAATGAAATATTTTTAAAAATATCATATGTAGGAACTTTTGATAATGACTGACGTTATTTAAAATGAAAATTTAAAATTACAAATAAATAGTTTCAATGAAAATAATTGAAATTGAAAATTCCAATCATACTTACTTTTATATCTAAATTACTAAAAATGTGGTTACTTTTAAATCTAAATTAATAAAAATTTGTTTCTTTCATAAATTATTATTTTTTTTAAAAAATATGTAAATGTATGCCCAAACTCCAAAATATGGAACATTGATCAAACTGCAGTTTAGTAATTTTTTTTTTTTTTTTTTTATTTCCAATGGCAGATTATGAACAGTTACAGCAAAAAGAACACCGAAAAAAATTTTAATTTAAATTTAGTAAATTGTTTACTTATAATAATAATTACCAAAATATTTCCTTCAGAATTTTCTAATTTAGATGTGAAAGAACTTTTTATGAGAAAAGATAGCTAATATGAATTTTAAAACTACTAATAATTAGTTTTATGAAGAATTCTTCCTTTTTACATCTAAGAATAATAAAAAATAATTTGATTAAACACGATTTTTATAAATCTAAAAGCACGAATTTGGTAACGTTCTATTTAATATACTACTTTGATTCTTTTTTAAAAAATTTAGAAAATATTCTATTTAATATTTTATTAATATAATTATAATAATCCATTGCCGTTTTTTTTTTTTAATTTACTTATTAATGGGAATACTAAAAACGTGTTTCTATTTTAAAATTGCTTTCGAACAAACTGTGATTGTTGAACAAGAACAATAAAAAAAAAATAGAAAAATAAAACAATATGACTTATTAATTTTTCTCTCGGTTACTACTAAAAATCAAACCAAATACCAAAGCACTCCAATACTAGTTGTCAGTCTTTGCCTCAAGTATGTGCATATCCAATATTAAATAATATGTTGTATTAATTTATATCTGTGTGTGTTTTTTTTTTTTTTCCTTCTTCTCTTATTTTAATTGTGATCTTGTTTTGATTTTTGTATTCTTGCCTACAAAATTAAAAAATATTCTTCAAATTTCCGTGTCACCGCTTATGGCTGAATAATATCACAAAAAAGAACATAACAGATTCAACAGCTTTGGGTTTGATTTTGGCTAAACATTCTGCTGTCTGTTAGCCGATCGCCAGTTGCAGTCATTGCAGTTTGAGCGTTTGTTTTCCCCTCGGCATTGCAGGTGTTTGTGCGGCAGGGCAGATCGAAAAATAAGCACCGTCCAACTGTCCTTACTAATGAATTTCCAGTCGCCCAGTTTCGACATCAAGCTTAGTGGTAATTTGCTTATCCTGAACCATGGCAATCAAAATCGCACTCGCTTCAATATCCTGAAGCAAATGTGTTTGATGTGTGCTAAAGTGGATGTGAAATATTCTATATCAAACAATTATATGTTAATATAACATTTGTGCTAACTGGCAACTGGCGTACCGGATTACGGAGTACCAACAGGGGGAATACTCCTTAAGCCTCCTCATCTTAATTAATAAATACGATGTGAATTTTAATAGGCTGCTTTAAGGTTAGTAAAAAATAAATAAAAGATTAACTTTCTAAAAGCCTACCTTCCTGAGTGGAGTCTGCAACCAGAAATCGGAATCGGGTTGCAGTATTTCAATGGAGCTTTCTACATCGGCAAGGGAGGTCGGGGACCACAAAGCAGAATCACTTGTTCCCGGTATTTGCAGAGAACTGCAGCTGGATTGAGCTGCCTCGAACTGTTCCTTTGCTGCTCATCCAACGAACACAGGACTCACCGAAAGAAGTATCCGAACCCACACACGTAGGCACTAAAGCAAACAAGTAATATAAAAAAATAAAAAACATTTAATAGTCAATTCCAACTTTTTTTTCACTGTATTACAGAAAAGTCCTTTATAAATAATTTTCATCCATTTTTTAAGTTTATCTGGCGCCATCTATGGGTAGATATATGCAACTTAAATCTAAAGTAAAACTACAATTAATTAATTAATTAAATTTAATTACTGAATTAATATTTGAATAAACTGTATCAATATCCAGTGTCATCCACTACGAGTTAAAAAAATGTATTTGAACTTGAGTGGATGAATGGAAAGTATTTTATGAACGATTGGAAATTTGAATAAGATATATATAGGGAGTGTGTTAAGAGAAGAACTGAAAAAGGAAGGAAAGACATTTTTATTCACATATTTTTCTCCGCTTATTCTTTGTTTCTTTTTAAGATCGCTATAAAATGATTGACGTTTTATTTGGGGATTTAATTTTCTGTCTGTAATGCACGAATTATACTTAATTTGAAAAACCTTAAAATTTCGGTGTGTATATTATAGGCCGCTGCATACAATATGTGAACAATTTTTCTTCCCTATGAATCATAAAAGTTTAATTTCTAAAAACCTTCACTTAAAAATGCTTTTCGCCAACCAAAATTGGCAGGTTTAATGTGTGAAAAATAAAAAAAAAAAAAAAAAAAAAAAAAAAAAAAAAAAAAAAACTGATAAGATGAAAGTGTCAATGTCTATTTGCGAAATGTTTCGAAATTATTTTTATATCGATGATATAAAAACTAGAAAAAAATGTTTTTAGGTTTAATGAGAGCTTTTGATGCTACAATTTGAAAAATTTATATATTTAAGATTTTGTAAAGCGGAAAGAAGGCATACGTTTAAGAACTAAGTTAAAAGAAATGCTTGTGATATTCTTTCTATGAGTTGTTATCTTATTTACTAGGTAGAGATAAAAATCTTGTTAAGTATCACAGTTTTGGGTACTTACGTATTAACGGTACCTTGGCGGCAGTTGCGCCAATAAAGAGCACACGCGCCAACCGCAGCTATAGATTTAGCGCCAATCTACACTTAAAATTTTTGTTCCAAATAATAAAATATATATGAAACACTTCATTTAAAATCAAAAACGCTTTCAAAATATTTTTATTCCAAATAATAAAGATTGGCGACACTTAAAAACCGCCAAGTTCGTCGCCAAGGTACTGTTAATACGTAAGTCCAGTTTTGTATTAATTTGGTATTGTGTAATGAGCTTTTAATTTCTTTCTCTGTAACTTCATACCAGGTATTTTTCATCCATTAGCACACACCGATAAGGAGATGAACGCCACATTTTGTTTATTTTTGTGAAATTCTGATTCCTTTAAATCTTTCCTTTCTTTACGTTTAGAAGATTTAGTATTTTTCACACACACACACACAAATATTTAGGAGAAAATGAATTAGACTTTTATGAAATGTACTTTTGTGCGAAACATAAAAATACATTTGTCTACAAATTGCAATTGTTGTTATCCACAAATTGTACATATCGGCTTAAAATTACGGAACGAAGTTTTTGCTGATCGGTGCATTCATGCATTATTTATTTATTTAAATATAATTTTTTATTGAGAATTGATAACAAAAAATAATGTCCCACCTGCGTTAAAAGAAAGACTGTGTTTCCAATCGGAGTCTAGCGATTTAACCAACAAGTCATAGCTTTCTTCAGGGATTAATTTATCTAGGTTCACTTCTCTAACGTCCCCAGAAGCTTCCATAACCTTCTCGTCTCCCTTGAAACGGTGGCCTCAACTTTAGCGTCCTTCATCCCCATGGCAACCAGCATGGGAGTCTCGAGGATCATCTTTCCTATTGGAGAAATGGTGAAACGCACGGGAGACGGGGGATCTGGAAAATAAAAATGAAACATGAAAAGAAATTAGAAGTAAAAAACTTCGATATCTCAGCAATTTTCATTTTTTTTTACTTGTGAGCACCCTTTTAACATTGCCATCCCTTCATTTAACCTTATTAACTCGTGTATATTCGTTTTTCATATTTATATATTTTTTTTTTTAGAATACTACGATTCAGCTCGTGCTAAAAGGAATTCGTCATTCTTGAATAAAACGAGTCTTAGGCTACCTTGCATATTATTCTAAGGCAAACACGAGTTTCCTATTGATGTTGTGCGTCTAGTAACAGTCATTGTGTAGCGATTTCATGTTGTTGCACAGACAATCGGTTGAATATACTTTAGTGACATAAAGATAGATGAGAAACTGTGTGCTATTTGTTACTTATGGTCGCCTCTACTTACTCTTAAGTTATTTTGTTTTTCAAAAATTTTCAAGATAATTTTAGAGACAGCCTCGATGTATTGTTGGATGACCCCTTAAGTTCTAGTGAGAAATCTAGTTCTAATTCTAATATGCAATGGGAATGACTCAATTTTACTTGAATTTTTTATATTAAAATTAAATAAAACAAGATAAAAAAGTTATTAATATTATTTAGTTAAAAAAGTTATTATTAAAAAAGAATTATAAATATACATTGTTCCTAATTCTAACAATGTATATTTTCCAATTTAGAAAAACTTGTTATGAAAGAAAAAAAAAAAGGAAGTTGAATAAATTGATACTTTAAAGGGATAATAAATCCACAAATTTTATCCACAACTTCTCCTTTTATATATTTCGTTTATAAATTAAATATACCCTTGACTGAGTAATCAGTTTTTTTATTTAAATTAGGCATTATATAAGTGTATATTATTACGAAATAAATAACATATTTAGATTATCCGCCTTAAAGATTATTTAAAAAAGTCACAATAAAATGACAAAGTAAAAGCATTAAAATGCAATTAATCCTCTTTTTCTTATCTACTATTATTTCTATAATAAACATTTAAAAGAAAAATGACAATAATCATCTGCACTAGATGAAATGCTGAAGCTATTTAGTGTTTGGCTTTTTAATTTTTGAAATGCATCTGACTTATTGAAAAAGCCAGTCGACTTTAATTATTTGCTTTTTTACACTTTATTTATATTTTTCTTTAAAAAAGTACACCACGTTGTACGCGACCTCCCATTTAACCTGTTTATGCTCCATTGTGTGTGAAAGACTGGCGATATTTATTGTATTAATATTTATTATGACACAATGAAATGTTATACAAAAAAAAAGCAAGATTCCAATACCTTGTACGTCAAGATTAAAAAAAAATGACCAGAAATTAGTAGAATTGTAATGATCGATTTTTGCTCGATATGAATGTTACAGAGGGTGTTGACTCATTTTTAGAAGGATTCCAAAAATATAAATGACATGAAAGAAAAATCTATTAGTTGTAGCGTGTTATCTAGAATTCGAAATGTAAACTGTTTTTAAATTTATTCTCCTTTCAAAAATACTGCATTGTATCGATCCAAAGATTTGGATCGAAGGATATGTTTTGGTTCTTCTCGAAAATAAGCATTTGATTCCGTAGTTCAAATGTCTTCAAATGCAAGACTGATTACAATGATTACATTTTTTCTAAGTAGTGCAACATGTCCTAGTGGATGGCGCTTTATTTTTCCTAACCAAGGTATTCTGATTCGAGCCTATTGTCTTGTGAGGGATACTTATTAAACACAAATCTGCACGATTGGCAAATATTAAAGAAAAGAGTGTGACATATCTTGAAAATCTCTCTTATCGTTAAAAGCATGGTGTACATCTGTAATTCCAAAAGACGAAACATTGAAACTATTGATTTTTTTATTTAATGGAAAAGGCTATTGTGAGGCGAAACTCTTAAACAAATATGTAATAGGTTGTTACGAATGTAATTCATTTTAAGGATAATTAAAAGACATGATAACACAAACTCGATTTTAAATATCTTTTGATACATCAGTGGATATTCTAGAAAAATGTTACAGTAAAAATGCAGTGGTTAAGGCGTATCCAACAGAGTCTACACGCAAAGAAAGTGAAGAATAATGCTTCCCTTATGAACTGTTAAGGGCAATCTAACAACAATCTCTGAAGTTGATTTGTAGTTAAGAACTCTTCAAAACAATTTTGCAGATAAAATAAATTTTGTTTGCCAGTAAGTGTTTTGATTTCACAATTTATTCCAATTTTTTAAAAATAGTAGCCTGCTATTTTCCGTGGGTTAAAGTTCTACTTGCTACTCTTTTCAGTAGAAATTTTCACTGCTTATCCCATTGATGCATAACAGTATCAACATATGTTCATTCAAAACATTCAAGTAATAGTTAAACATTACAAAATAAGCACTAATAAAAAAAAAGGAATGAAGCTTGGCCATAAGCATAAAGATTTTCTTCTTTTACAAAAAGAAAAAATCTTTATGCTTATTTTCTTTTTGGACACAACAGTAACAGTTTCTTGCTTTCTTTTGTCACTAGACATTAAAATCATCATAAAAATTACAGTGACAGAACTTCCAACTTTTATTTTGGTACATAACTGCACATTGACATAACTTCGATACTTTTAGAGAAACGTGCAAAAATTTATGACACATTAAAACAAATGTTAATTCAATGTGAGGTGTTAAATTAATTTAATAAATGTTTTAGAATTGGGTTCGATTTTTGTAGTCTCCTAGTACAAAAATTATTAGTAAAATGGTTTTATTGATCTAATATTTGAATATCCATGCCAAAATACTTGTTCACAAATATGTGTTAATTCAGAACAATGTACTTTTTTTTTTAGCAACAATAACATCTACTTTGCTAAATGCAGTATCAAATCGGATAACCTTTTGCCAATAAATATTGTAGAGATAAAAGAAATATTACATGGATACTGATTTTGCACCTACGTTATTGAAAAGTTCTGATCTTCTCATATTTGTCAATAAAACTCATTAAACAAAAATTTTTTTTAGGTTTAAAAGTTTACTTTTTAAAACTGAAGTTGGAATATGTTTCCTGTTTTAATAGTTCATTTAAATAGTAAAATCTTAGTAAATAAGTAAAATCTTAATAAGTAAAAATCTTAAAACTTAGTAAATTAATTTTTGTAAGGATAATCCTCATTAAAGTCTTAAGTGGATCGCGGTTGGAGAATCTCTTATATAAGCAGTATCTCTACTTACATGTATAGACTGATGTTTTGGCACTGATCTTCACATTGATGGGTTCCAAGACTCCTTCCACCGTCACGTCGTATGCTGTGAACTCCTGACAGCTGTTCGGCGACGAAGTTCCAACGACCCTCCAATTTGGTGTGATCGCTGCATTCTGTTGTCCTTTCTTGCTGGCACACTCGGACGTTGTAGAAGGTGGCTAGCCACCCTTTGGCTTCTCTGGGCCAGCTTACTTCTAAAGAGTTCCATTTCTGAGAGACGACGGACACTGGAGATGGGGGGATCCAATATGTCTGAAAGACAAAAAAGGAATTCTAGAATGGGATACTTAATGAATCTCAATAAACATCACAAATAATGATTAGATTCCAGGTGACGAGATCTAAGTTTGAAACAGGAAATAAAACTTCCCTTGTCTGTGCCCAAATCCTATATCTTAATATGCTGGTTTCCAAAAATTAAGGAAAAGAAATTGTGATTCTGAAATCTTTATTCATTGAATTTAAATGAAATTTATTACAAATATTAATCAAACATATCTCTGAGAAATTAGGAGAAACACTGAAAAAAAGGACGATAAACATTTTTGTCTTAAAAATGCACAAAAAAAAAAAAAAAAAAAACAGGGTATTTTAGTTCAATATTGAGCGTGTTGCCCTTATGCCCTATAGACACGCATGACAGCATATCTCTTATTCAAAATGACGGCGAGTATTAACGTCACTTAGAACAAATTAAACATAAAAGGAAAAACCAAAAAGCTTGTTTTTTGTCTTGAAAATACATACTCAAAGTGACGGTGTTTATTAAATAAATTGTCAGCAAAGTTCGCTGATGTCTCTAGTTCAAAGACATTGAAGAGTTATATGGCGAAGATTAAGGGCAACAACAATACATCTCCTTATAACATTCCATACGTGCTCAATAGCGTTCAAGTACGAAGAATGATCTGGCTAACTCTCATGCACAATAATCTCTTCAAGAAGGTAATTCTGCATTAGGAGTCCATTTAGGTCTAGAATTATTATCATGCAGGATTAAAGCACCACACGCTGCGCCTTCACAAGAACGAAAACTTAAATCGAGAATGCTGCTTCTATAGAATTAAGAAATGGCAATGTCTCTTCGAGCGATTTACAGATAATCATCACGTTTTATTATTTTTGTTGTTTTCAAATGCTTCATTGTCCTATGCTCACCACTGGAATAGCAAATGAACAACAAATTTAACGTTACTTAGGTGTAATAAACTGCGTTCCTCCTGTAGCTGAGCAATTTACGATGAACATCCTCAAGGATGGCATCTGAAACTTTCACACAAACTGCCTCGAATTCGATGGTAAGATTTCAGGTCTATAGATCAATATTGACTTTTTTTTTTCATAGGCTTGGTAGCTCTTTATATTTCTTGAATTCAATTGTCTCAGTTAGGAAACACAATACGTATCTACTAAGACACTCAAAACCGATTAGCACAAAAAGTCCTGGATAGGTGCGTCCTACCATTGGTTCGAGGTTGAGGTACCATTGGGTTAGGGATGTGCATTCTTGAACTGCGTTGGCTTCAAAATAAATATAGGCCATCAGGTCTTCCATAGAATTCAATGGCTAATGCTGCATGTGCTGCACACTGATCGAATCTATGTCAGTGACGGAAATACCACCTGGTTTTAAACAAACATCATTTAAGTGTTCACAAAAGAGAATAATTAAAAATTAAATGACTCACCTGAGAATAAAAAACTTGCAGACGTGTGGAAGGGGGGTTTGTGCACTCTCCCCTGCGAGCCTGAGCCTCAGCCTTCCAGCTTCGTTGATGGCCCTACAGCACGAGTCCTGGAACCGGAAACTCCGAGCTTTTTGGCCATTGGCAGGTACGTCATCCGGTTACCGTCAGTCCACAAACTGGTTCCTGAAATATGACATATGATTTCATAATATCAACACGTTATAGACGGAATCTGCATAGGAAAATGCTTAAAGAGTGATTTTCACAAGATACTAAAATCTCTTTTCTGAAGCCTAAATGTTTTCTAATCACTTGGCATTCTACGGCATGAGATTTTAGTAACCAGTGGAAATCTTCTCATCCTGTACGAGGACTGTTAAAGTAAGCTAACAAGATCTCTCAGATACTTCTATTCTCATGCAAGATATACGGGTACATAATAATTAAGCAATGATATACATGCCTTTTCAATATAGACACCATGTTTACATAAAAACTTTTTCAAGGATACATGTATGCATCGAATCTAGCACAGAACAAATCAATGTCAAGACCTAAAAATCATAAATTGCAATGACAGCTCTTCCTTTCGTATTATTTGTCTTATTTTACTAGTACGGAAAACTATTTGATTGTATTTTTTAAGAAATAAGGTCATTGTGCTTGTCAATCTCTGCGTTTAGATGCGTCAATCTCTGCTCATGCATTTAGTCGTCGGACCATGATCAAAAAAATTTTGAAATTGTGATTACATGACCAAAGATACGTAAATTTTCATACAAATTAAGCTGTATATGCAAATGTAAGGCTACATAAAGATAAACAGGCAAATTATCTTGTATTAAGGCTTTTGATTTTCTTCATACTGAAGCAAACTTTTTAAACTATCTGCAAATGTTCCAAATAGAAGAAATCTGCGTTCAGTTTCAAGCTCACTGACGAACGATGTGAATAGTTTATTGCCTTATGACGGAGTAATTAAGGTTAATTACACCAAATCTGTACATCGTATGGGTGGAAACCCGGAAAACTCCCACCATGCAGACTGAGTTTCGATGAGAGATGTTTTATGCACGTTGTCACAATCGTCCTGGAGCCTCTTTACTTACGAAAACAGTGACTGCAACGGACACAACACGCAGATTCGAGATGGGCATTCTTGCACGACAAAGGGAAAATACAATGTAGCATGTTCCTAAACACTTTTTCTCATTCAGTGTCAAAGAAATAATAGTTTTATTCAGTTTATTTTATATTATCAATAATGCAGAACAGATTCTAATTTACTTATCCTAGACTTTATAAGTTTTAAATAACTGGGGAATGCCATGATAATTTATGACATTGAAATCATCACAAAAAAGTATACATTTCACTTGTTTGTTTACACAAAAACTGGGAAAAAAACTATTATTGCTTTACTACAAAAAATAAAAGAAACCCATAATTATTATTTTGCATGCAGACATGACATGAAATGATAAATTAATGGAAAAAATAAACACTAAAACAAAATGAAGTTCTTGTCGTCTGTTGTTCATTTTTACGTTGATTATTAGCAAAAAGGGAAAGGCTTGCAACATCAAATAATTATATTCACGAAATTCTACATGCATGCATAAAAACATTCTACATTCAGGCTATTCTTTTTTTTTTTAGTAAAGGAAGAACTATTTTGTAAATTGTTTACATAGACAGGTAGACATCTGTAGAACAAGACGACAGGAAAAAAAAAAAAAAAAATTATTTTATGTATTTTAATTTAAATATTAAAATACATAAAATAAATTTTTTTCGGTTCCTGCTTCTAATTGAATTGAAAAGGATGAATTTTATATCCGTGTCTGTTTGGAATTGAAGTAGCTAGTTAGCTGCTACGGATACGTTATATTATCTTAATTAATAAGCCTATTTAAACCAGTTTTAATTGATTAATTAATTTAATTTCTGTAATGTTGTCAATTTAACAGCTAAACTAAGACGGTAATAACTCAAATGCGAAATTTTAGAAAAGTTTTTTAATTATTTTATTTTATTTATGATTTTGTATATAAAATCAATTAATAAGTATTTCACTTATATTAATAGAAATAAATAATTTTTTAATTCGTGTTATTTTCAAACAGTTAAATTAAAAACTAAAGTATATAAAAATAGGGATCAAAAATTGATTAAACCTATTGTGTTATTTGTAATTCATAAAATTTTAAATTTAAAAAGGAATGAATTTAATTGATCAATTAATTTTTTTAATCTTTTTACTTGGTTGAGGTATTTGGTTTTAGGTTTTACTTATTTGGTTTAAGTTATTTTCTCAGTTGTTTCTTTCTGTATTTGATGCTAAACAATGAATTTTGAACAAATATATATCTTCGAAAAAACAAAATTGAAAAACAATTCGAAATCTTTTCGTTTGCAATACTCGTGTCAATAATCTTTCTTTAATGTATCATTTTTAATTCTGTTAATAATTAATTATAATTATACTAATAAAATATTAATAGAACTAATAATATTTATTTAATATTATGAAGTGTTTAGGGTTTGCGTTGAAATTTTACAAATATTTGATTAAATTCAGAAAAAATAAATATTAAAAAAAATTTGGAGTTTCAATTTCATTCAACAAACAACATTTTATTTTTTATTTAGCATTACGTAAAATGTTTAATAAAGTTAATTCAGCTTTAAAAAGTTACAAAAAAAGATATCCTAATCATATTTCGTATTAACAACTGTCACGGAGTATAACATAATACTTTAAAAACACTTTCTGTAACATATTAAATTTCTAAAATATATCTGACCTATACCTATATTTTGGACGACAATTTTTAAAGTTATTTTATCCAAAATATTAAAACATTTAAATAACATAACATTTAAATTCTTTAAAAACCACAATTTTTTTAAAAATTTCAGTTTTAACAGTTCGAAAAGAGCTTTACCACTTTTTTTTTCTAGCTGTTAAATCTGAAGTTTTTTTTCTTTCCATTTGGTATGGCAACTTGAAAGTGAATTCAAAAATTTATGAAAGCTAATTTCACTGTTCTTTCTTCTTGTATATTATTTTAAATCCAAATGTCAGAAAGATGGTGTGATATATCGTTCCATTCTCAATGTTTTTCCAAATGCCATTTTTTGGTTCCAAATGTTGCTTAACACTTGAATGTAGTAAAATTATTAATAAGTGTATTCCAATCGGGGTATACCAATTAGACAAAAGTCACTTGTGTGAAAAATATATTGCTCCAATTAACGAGCACAAAAATTCGTTCTAGAGTACTTTATTAAACCTCGTTCTTACATCATATTTGCGATGGTTTTTGTAAATTCATTGATTTTTATATTCATATTCGTAATCGATGTTCCAATTTTTATATCTAAATTCGTTGCGCAAAAAGACTCTTTCATCTTTCAAATAAACAAAATTAGATTCGTCGTTGCCAGCGTTTCCAAATTAATGGTCCAATGGTTATGACTACATGTTCCCAGTACGCGCTTATACCGAAGATTTACAGTTGGCATAAAAAAAATAAAAAAAAAAAAAAGGATTAAGTTCTTCAGTCCAATGAACGGCAATGTTTAACTGTGCACTATGATGATTACTTTTACTTTATTAGTAATGCCGAACTGTATATTTACGTTCATCTGCGATATCAATAATTATTGATAGGGCAGCGCCTTTTTCTGAGGAACGTCTCTTAATACTGATTTACTATCCAACACGTGAAAAACATGTAGTTTCCAAAATGTATCTAGTCTTCCTGGTAACTATGGTCTGTCTTTCGAAACATTTCCCACTTTTTTCCATATTGCAATTATACATAAAACACTTAATAATGAAGTATGGTGCCAGACATATATCTAACCACTTTAAATCCATCTCTTTTTTTCCTTTCCCTTTTTTTTACCTTACAGATAACATTCATTACATAACCCACAAATGGTTTTATAATGTTTTCGTTTATTGGCGTATATGGCAAATGTAATTTTATCCCATACTCACTTGTATTTATATGACATTGTAATGAATGTAAATATAAGAAATAATAATTACACCGATTAAACTTCTAACTATCTGTGATAAATCAGTGGAACCTCAACTATAATGTCAACTATAAAATAACAATACATTAACATAATTTAGGGTAATTATAAGATATAACAACATTCAACTTCTGTGATAAATCGGGATCCTCAACAATAATGTTAATTATAAAACACAATAACAATATAACATAAAAATTTAGGAAATTATAAGTCATCATAACACCGATTTAGTTTCTAACTACCTTTGAGGAATCAGTGGAACCTCAGCAATAATTATAAGAGCAAAAAACAGTGGCTTAGCCGTCATTCAAGGTCAATCCAACAGCCTCGAAGGGAGGGGAGGGTCTTCGTTCAAAGAAGGTTCCTCTGAACATAAGGTGAGATACGAAAGAATCTGTTTCTTATGAGTTGTTAGGTGACAGTCCGCCATTGGCATTAGCATTCAGCAGCATGACAGTACTAAATCCCACTCTACAATAATGATAAAGTTTCCTAGGATAACTTGACTGGTAAAAAAATGTTCCTGTACATACGGCCATATGCAACCAGATGATTCTTTTTAGAAGCTCAAAAGCGTCATTTTTAAAAAGAGCTTTTATATGCTGCTAACTTTTGACCACCTTTTTCATGGTTTTTGAATGTTATAAAAAGAACAGTTTGAAGATGCCATTAAAAAAGAGGGTGACTCTATTGCAATCTGATACTAAAGAGGCTTCTCAAATAGGCACAAAAATTTAGTGCAGTATAGTACACAAATATTGTCGTTCACTAAAATTCCATTACTTTCAATAATTATTCGCCAGGACTCACCGTTCCTCTTGAGCTTGGCGCCTGTCCACACCTGGGCATCTCTGCTGGGCAGCACCTTGAGCAATGTCTTGCCTTCTGCCTCACTCAGCAGGCTGGTCAGATGGCCTGACCTCTGTTGACAGTCGACCTCGGCCTCGGACCAATTGCGGGGAGAGTCCATCATCACCTGGTAGGCGGTGAAGACTCCCGAGGAATCCTGCTCCATGTAATCTGGGGGATCTGAAAGAATTCATTCATTATTTTAGAGAGACGTGTTGCATCCTGGCTGTCCTTTGATTCACATTTATCCACATCATGAATGCACAGAGAGCTCGCCGCATGCGATCGGCCCACACTTTTCTTACACCACACCATTTCATTTAAATATTAAGAAAAATAATTTCTTTCTTTATTTCTGCTTTATTGCTGACTAGATGATGAGATGTGTGTACTGTAGTGTATGTGTACTGTAGAGTGCAGATACTGATGGGTTGGGGGTCAGTTTGTAAAGCGGGCAGTTGAGTTGAGATACTTGAGGCACATGTTTAAGAACTAACACTTTTATTTACTCACCAAACACATACAATTATATAATAAGAGCTTCATAGAAAGATTCCACTTTAAGCCAGATCTCTCGGCTGAGCGACAGGTTGCGCTACATATACTTCCTCTCGAGTGAAAGTCTGGACGGCAACAAACGGACAACAACTTTCTCCTGAGCTCTAATGATGACCTGATGGCCAATTGGCTAGTGCTCTGTTCTTTGGTATCCCAAACTTCAGGTTCGAAACCTGGCGATGGCAGGGATGTTTGTTAGTGGTTCGGAATCCACTTTAAACTGCAAGTCCCGGTCTAATTAGCCTAAAGTGTGCATAAAATGACAGTAGAGCGACAAACAAAACCAAATCTTAACGCCAAAGGAGACGTTCTTGCCAGCGTGTCGGAGAAAGGAGGGTTACAGTGCCGTATTTAGCGCCAACATCTGGTAACAAATTTAGAAAGAGTGTACGTTAACATATTGATGCTATTTTTAGGTAATTATTAGAGTTTTTGCATACCGTATTTTTTATCGCCCGATATTTTTTCTCCTAGCTCTCAGGCTCATAGGAAATTGCGCATTCGTATCTGTAATAATGTTTCCTATGAGCATGCGCTAGGAGAAAAAATATCGGACGATAAAAATATGGTAGGAAAAACTCTCTATTGTCTTCTTACGTATTATTCCCCAAAGCTAAAAGTAGTAGCCTATCTGTTTATTCCCATTCAATAGTTAATTAAATATGTATAGATAGTTAAATTCATTGTTGAATATCTACTGAAAATTTGAATTATTAATTATTTTTAATATTTTATGACAGTTATTTTTAACCACCTTCTACTCACGTTATAACTAAATCTACCACATTTTGAAACACATTATAGTGAGGTTGTGTCGTATTATATTTTTACCGTGGATATTTTTTGTTGTTGTTAAAATGACAGTAAATAAACCAGTACTCTAAAGAAAAAATCATCTTGGAAAAATGCCGAAAACTGTACCTGTCCTAACAGAAGCCGAACCACAAAGGATAAAATTTGTTGGCAAAAAAGCACCCAAGATGAAAAGTGTAGTTCGTTTGCATGTTCAGTGGGGTTAGATTAAATTCTTGACCAGATTCTACAGTTATTTCTTCCATTTGGGCATCTGACGCCTCCGTCTGGTAAGAGACAGTGTATTTATTCGCCTTTTTTATGTCCCCTGACACAGAATAGGTCTGAGCTTCGCTCCAAGTCACTTTGGCTCTTCCTGACCAGATCACGTAGTAGACAGACATGCGGATGGGTGTCAAGAGGGCACCTGTAAAAAAAAAACTTTTGTTTAGGATGAATTTTAAAAACAATGAATTATTGTTAAAAATTTGGAAAGGACTTACCAAAAACTCCGTCTTCAGGGAAACTAACTGCAAAAATATTAAAGAAAAAAATATTACTGATTAGAATATTATACATTACTATTTCTTTTATAACAAAACATAATAATGTTTTTATCGTAATATGAGGCACGAACATAAAATATGAGCATGTATTATATAGGAGTCCTTTTTATATTTATCCTCCCTTAACCATTAACATAATTACTTCGTTTTCCCATACAAACTGGAAACTTACTTAAAATAAAATCAAATATTTATTAGATTTTATCCTTTATTATTTATATAACAGAAATTTTAATTATAAATTCAGCAATATGGATTAATATTGGAGTCAGAACTATACTCCACCACAACATTCAAGATCTCCATACAGTACATCGCTCCTATTATCACTTAAATATTTTCATTTAGACTCATTTGAAAAATAACGGAAAGGTAATTCAAGTTGTCATAATCAATAGCCTACAGTTCCTCGACCATCTAAAAGTGAACATGTCCCAATGTTTGTCAAACCAACACGAAGTCACCAAAGATAGACTACTGTCAACAGTAACAGTATGAACGATCAGTCGTACTTTTGTTTTAGAAAAATGCAAGGTAACCTAGACTCGTTTGAGTCTAGGATTTTAAAAATAATGTTCCCGCGAGTCAACTCGGTGTTTTCCTGAAAGATACAAATATGAAATATAATTTTACTCTGGATAATTAGTTAGGTATTACTAAGCCATGTGAAAGCCATTCTGGTCATCAAAAAGAAAGACTTACAAACATTGGTGTGGAACGTTTTGGACATTTTTGTCACTCCTTTTTTTTTAAATGTGCACGAAATATTTAGTAGCCGATTTTATGGTAATATTTCTTAAAGAATAAAAAAATTTTTGATCCATTCTAAAAATTTCCAGGAATTAAGACATCTTTGGTAGAGGCCCATGTGCCGTAGTACTTAGAACATGGCTAACAAATATTTAATACATTTTTTTATTCTTTATTATCAAAATTTTTAATTTTCGAAGGAATCTTTTATAACAAAGCTCTAAAAGTAATCTCTAAAGTAATCTTTTAATCTTCATATATCTTTCTGTTATTTATGTTTAGAAACTCTCAATCTGAATGAAATCCATATTCGAATCACATTTTAAATAGACATTATTTATATGAATTCTTTCGAAATGTGTGTATGCGTATTTATCGCACTCAAAAAAGAACTTGCATGCTTAATACTATTTAAATCAGTTATGTATTTCTGGGTAGAAAGCTTTCTTTCGGGTTAATATTAATGTTAAGCCTCAAAATAATAAAAATAAAAATAACGGGAATAAATGAAAGTACTTACTTATAACGAACTTATAAGTGAACTCGTCCGTTCTTATATTAGGCGCAGGTCTGAGAAGAACAGAATACAGAGTGCCCGGCTGCAGATCTTTCAGAGTGAAAACATCTTCCAAGGTGGAGAAGGTCAGGACCTTCGGACTGTCTTCTGATTCTGCCCACAGTTTGACTTGGAGCTTGTCCGTCTTCCAACCCACACCTTCGTAGGTCCAGGCGACGGAGGCAGACGCGCCATCGCCGGACGCCTGCACCTTGGAAATTCTCATGCGAGAACCCTCTCCTGGAGGACAGAAATTCGTCTTATATGAAAATGGAGATATTTTTAATCATTCATGTTTTATCCAGAAAAAGCATTTTAGTCTTTGGCACTTAATTTCAGTGAAAAAAAAAATAGCTGTATTACATGGAGGAATAACACCGATTCGAGATCTTACTATTTGTGATAAATCAGGTAATTCTGTCTTGTAATATTAAGCGCAAAAGATAGTGGCTCAGTCATCATTCAAGGTCTGCAGCTGCGAAGGGTTCTGCAGTCAGAGAAGTGTGTAGGATAAAATGGAAATGGATTTATTCTTAATAAATTGTTAGAGACAAACCTACCATAAAACTTTGAAATTTACTGTTGGTAGCCAAGACGCTTCAAAGCATTTTTGTATGAAAACGGACTACCTCTGTGTTATAATAATAGTAGCAAATGAATATTTAAAAGGGAGTCATTGTCAAATGCATGATTGTTATGTTATGTCACAGCACAAAATTACGAAACCTTTAATCAAAACCAATGCTTCGCGACATCCGTCATTTTTTGGCACATCTTTCAATTTTTAGATTAACCTAATTATTGCGAATAATAACTATTATTTTTAATATCTTTTTTCAAACTTATTAATTTTTTATTTATACTATATATATGACTATTTGAATTTTTTCACATAAACTTGAAATGTACCTGATAATTCTCGGGCATCCTTTACACATTTTTCATTTAAAAGAAGATATAAAAAATCATATTTTATATAAAATACAAGGGTATTTGAAGTTATTAAAAAACCCTGACCTTTGTGGTCTCTTAAACAAACAGCGGAAGTCAGCGTTTCTTCTGCGCAATCCCTCTCATCCAGAAAATCGTCGTTTTTAACCAGCGTCTTGCAGCAATCATCTGAAATGAGTATTGAGTTCTTTCATATTTAAATAGCATAAAATTTTTTTTTTCAATCGAATTTCGCACAAATTTATTTTATATATCCAATAATAGAAATTTAAATACTCAATGTTAGAAATTATTCACAATATACTTGGGAAAAATGATTCTTATTTTAATTTACATCCAAACAAACAAACATTAATGTTGTTATTTTAAAATTTCATAACAAATAGTAAAAAGGTTTTCTTCCATATCATTGTATTTTGGTTTTGATTTATATATTTATCAAAGTTCAAAATTCTAATATACGCCAAAATAATTACCATTATAAAAACCAGCCTTATAAATAATTTCGCAAATAAAACAACTCATTTGAATAAAATAAATAATTCATGTTATTAAAGAAATTTTTGGATAAATTTAAGAAATATTAACTACAGAAATAAAAACGTGCTTTATGTAGCAATTTATCATTTTTGCGACTAGCTAATGAAAAATATCCACGTATCTTACGAGATTAACGAATCCGTATATACTGTAAAACGACCCCAGTACTTTAACTGTAGAAAACAGTATCGGTATATATATAAATATACGGTATTGTGTATATATATATATATATATATAAATCGAAACATTTAATATAATTTTTAAGTTCTTTATAATTTACTATTCAATATCTTGAATGATTTTACATGATTGTTATATGATATTTTTCTCGATTGATCAGCTTATTACAAAGATTCTGCTTCTTAAAATCAGGAACATTTATAACTTGAAAATCTTAAGATATTTTATAAAGTTAGTTGATGCCTTTTTCTGATGGAAATATCACTTTTCCGTGCTGTTAAAACTCGTTATACCTACAGGATGATAGTGTTGAGTAACTTTGAATCAGAATCGAATGGAATGGTGGCAATTTACTCAATATTCTCTGATTAGAGGCTTCAGTTTCTGTGATGCTTTGTAGCTATACTAAAATGGCAGGAAAGGTGCCGACGAAGTGAAGACGTTATACTTTCGTATCTTTTATTGTTATACTTTCTAGGCATCTTGCTTCCATCTAATATTCCACTTATGTTGATTTCATATATTCATTAATTAAAGGTTCCTTCTGTTGAGATTTAGGGTTTAGGACGACGAGAAACGACACTTCTTAACGGATGGCAACAAAGGATGGAACACACCAAAAGTGGAAGCTTAGTGTCAATGCAATACAGCAATTAACTCTCGTTTCATGCGATCAAATAATGTCTCAACCAGAGGCATAATTTTCTCTTGTATAAATTTCAAATTCCTTCATACATAGAAGATTAATAAATAAATTATAATTTATATTTAGTACGTTTTTATAATTCATACATAGCTTTGAATTTGCTACTGACTTGGCGTATTAGAGACACAGACGACTTCAAGCAAAGTTAATGTATATATGAAGCGTGTATGTGTGTGTGAGAGTATATATTTATAAACATTTCAATCACTCAACACATACTCATCCTATATATATTTGTACAACGAAGTATTTCTCACCTTTCTCCCCTGCATGCACCTCCCACCAGCCACAAGCTGGAAACGTCTTCAGGCAGAATCCGGGAGGCCAGAAACTCCCTTCCTGCTGGTCCACTAGGTGGCTCAGTTCGCCCAGTTTTCCTCTCGTGTCCATCGCCAGACAGCTCCTCCTGGCCTCCTCGAAGGACGTCACCCCGCTCAGGAACAGGAAGCAGTGGTACTCGTTCCCTCCTGTCCAATCAGAGGGGCAGGGTGGATCTGAAAAGAATCGTCAACCATCAGAATAGGTAAGCACAAATTTATAAATGCTACTGGTCACACATATATACACAAAAAAACTCGAAAAATATATATATTGATTTTTGCGGTATCAAAATTGACTGATTAGCTTATAAAATGGAAAATGAAGAATTTAGTACTGAAAATAGGGGCCGGATGGCCGAGTGACTATCGCTCTGGCGCTCGGTACCACAGGTTGCGGGTTCAAGTTCCGGTGGTGTTATGGATGTTTGTAGTGGTTCGGAATCCTCTTTAAATCGCAGGTCCCAGTCTACTATGATCGTAGAGCTTTGCGGGAGTATTGTCACTTCACGTCCGTAGCTTATCTTGAAGCTACACGCACCTCCTGGATAGTGCTAAGTGAGTAACGTCGGAGCAGCGCTTGCCTTAAGACATCGAAGACAACTGTCTAAGTGTTTGTCAGCGGCATTAGAACAAAAAAAATAATAATATAAAATAGTACGATAATTTTTTTATTTTAGTATTTGGAACGATTCTTGTTGTAACCAAATTAAAAAATGATCACGAAATTCCAGAATGAGTTTTCTTAAGCTGTACTTACAAGCTTCCACTTGCGCAGATCCACACTTGACGGAGGTGTCTTCCATCAGGCACTGAAGCTGGACGACGTATGTGGCTCCGAGCCTGACGTCCTCCAAGGACAGGCTCATGTCAGGGACGGACGGGAGATGAATGCCTGGGCCTCTTCCGGCTTATAAAGGACGACGTATCCGCTGGGCTTGAACTGCCCCTGTGGAGAGTCGGGTTCCAAGGTGGTGTCTGCTGTAGGCGTCTTCCAGCTCACCTCAATCTTGCCTTTTGGAGTGGTGATCGCCTGCAGACCAGCCTGAGGCTGCACATCTAGGGAAAATATAGTAGCTTAAGTGAAATAGTTAGTTCAGCATTAAATTGTACTTCTTTTCACTAAGCATAGCCTTATGAGTCTTTCTGGTTTATAATTGTGGGTGTTGGAAAAAAAAAAAAAAAGATTTACGAAATTTTAATTAACATTATATATACTATATAAAATACAATATAGTATATAAGTGATGAATACAGGGCGTTCAGTTGCCGCGGTGACAAACACAAAGAGTTGTAGGTAGACATGATACAGTTAATTACAAGTGTATGTGGAACATAGTTAAACTTGTTAACATAGTTTTTTTATATATATATAAATCTGTTTCTTTTTTTAATTTTTTTTTTTTTAAGTTTTAAAGTTTTAAAGTTTTTCGAAACTTTGGAGAGTGGCCTTTTCAGGGGTTTCCCTATGGCGTTCAAAACGCTAAGGCTGTTCCCGATAAATTCTGTAATATATTAATCACTAACATATGAGATTATATACTTGTTGATTAAATATTTGAAATAGTCAAAACATTTCGAACAAATTGATATGTAATACGAGCATATTGCACTTAATTCTGATATTAGATAGTACTGAAATGAAATCATGCAAAAACACTGTATTTAGAATCCATCTTCTTTAAGTATATCACACGGAAGCAATAGCCGTTGGGATTTATATGTTCGCCGACTTCCGTAAAGACGTAAAGACCAAGAGCCTCAGCCTCTTTTCCAATTATAGATACTACGACACCGCAGCGTGCCATTGTCAATCGAATGGAATCAGCTTTCAATGTTAATGTGCATGTCCACGGAAGTGAGGATCGAACACTCGCT
>BPLR01003441.1:0-26576 GCA_021605095.1 Caerostris extrusa
TTACGTATTGCTTCTGGATTTTAAGATTTCAAATCAGGAGTTTTTCTCATGCGGCTAATTAGAGTTAATTATAACTAATTTGAAGATGAGTTTTGTTTGGAATTTAGAATGGATTTTCTATAGTACATAAAGTTTAAGTTTAAAATTTTGTTTAGTAAATAAGCTTCTGTTTGGAATTTTGATTTTCGTTTAGTATAAGTTTATTTGTACCTTGTTTGGAATTTTATTAAATGTAGGAGCTTTATTTGAATGGCTTTTGGTTATTCTAAGTAGTGGTGTTTGTTGAAATTTGGCTAGTGGCAAGGAGTTTCTTTATTTGAATTTGGAATGGATTTTTGTTTGCGTAAGTTCAAAAACATTTGGAATACATTAAGAAATATATACTGTGAGTTATACCATATTAAGCAGTAAAGAAAAAAACATTATTATTTTCGATTAGCCAACATAATTACTGAAGTAATGATAACTATTGTCAAAACATTTGACAATTACGCCTTCGCTGAAATTAACCAAGATTTAAATTTCAAAAGTCATCAATTTAATGGGTGTATTAATCCACTTAAATTGCGACTTTTAAACCCACAAAGAGGATACCTGTAAGAAATTTTTATCTTTTTTCTAAGCATAAAATTTATCTTTTCAAACCATGATCATCAAAATATCTATAGTGTTTCTTCATAAACATTTTTTTCCATTTTATTATTTTTTTTAAAAAATTACTTTTGAAAATTTAGTGTTATCTTCCAAAAATTACATCAACTTTTCCTGAGAATGAAGTCTCACAATTTGAGAATCATAGCTTTATGTACAGGTTAGTCCCTATTAACGCATAAATATTTGTTTAGTATAAGAATTAGAACGGTATTTGCTTTTACAGAGAAAAGTATTTTGTATGAAAAGCTCAGAAATAATATAAGTTTCAAGCTGGATGATAATCTTCGAAAATTGAATTTAGATATCTTAGTATGTTTCTTAGTTTAATCATATGAATTTACAAATGGTATGTCCTTATTATATCATCATTTTTTAAATTCATTTTTATCAATACTGAATTTTATATTTTATTTTTCGAATGTTTATTTCCCGCGATCTTCTGGGAAGAAAATAACAAGACACATCTGTCGCTATTCGCATGATAACTGCATTGAAAAGATAAGTAAAAGTAGTCGCCTGTCTTAAGGTCTACTTCGATATGCATCATCAAAACTGTATCCCATGAATCCTAAATAATGGGATTAAAAACAAGAAAAGATTCTTTAATTGGAGTACAAAGTGGTATTTAAATACAAAGTTAACTTTGAAAATTAATATTTTAAATATAATTCAAATCTTTATGCCAACTTTCTTGTTGAAATCAGATATTCACTATAGTTTAGCTAACAAACAAATTAAATTGCTTCTTCATCTTGACTATTTCTTTAGTTTAATTTTTTTTTGTGTGCATAAACAAACCAGTAGGTAAAAACAAAATCACCGTTATAAATTCAATGCATAAAAAAGACCTTTAAAAAGCAAAAATTAAGAAGTAATTCCTATAATAATTCGATTTTAAATGAATCAAATTAATTATTCATACACATGCTACAATGTGAGTAGTGTTAAAAATATTTTATGAGGCATAACATTTCAATTATAGAAATTAAATATTTCACATTAACATCTTTTTCCCAAATTTTCTTAATGCTGCCCCATAAAAGACATCTTTTAAAACAGTCTTTAATTTAACTTCCCATTTTTCTCAGAAGATCAAAAGAAAGCGGGGATTTATTATTTTAATTCAATTTTTATTTGGAATAAAATTAAATTGGACTGGTATTCAAAATGTTGTATAGATTTGTTGTCAACAATTTTTTCTTACACCGCAGATATAATTCCCTCTCAAGTCTTCGAAGGATATTGGGCTAATAAGAGGAAATATATTCTTTTTAATGGTATGAAGTACTTTCAGGTGGGCCTGAATGGCCGAGTGTTCTAGTGTTCTGGCACTCGGTGCCATAAGTTCGCTTTCGAGCCACCGGCGGTGTCATAGATGTTTATAGTGTCTATGGAGCCAAGTCAGACTTCTTCTAGCTCCATCACAACAGAAGATACCCACTTTTTTCTTTTCAATCATGAGTCCATACGGGTTCGTGGGTTTGGTCTAGATGTCTATCAAGTGGGATGAGAAACAAAAACACAATAACTACTTTTGAGGTGCACCATGATATGAAATCAACAGATATGAGTTTGAACTCATGATCATCAACTGGCAACCACAGAAGTTCTCATTTATGGTATATAGCCATATTCGCGACTCTGTGATAAATTTGCCCATCTAGCACACAGTATGACCAACGTTAGGCAGTCAATAAGTCCCATCCTTGGTGGTGTCAGTTGCATTGACTGTTTTCTGAAACGAGTAGACTTGGCTATGATTATGACAACGTATGTAAAGCTTCTCACATGAATAGTTAGGTTGTTTGGTGTGAATTCTTCGGATTTTCTTCTATGAACACAAATGGTTCAGTTCCCCTTAAAAAGTTCAAGGGTAACTGAAGGTCCGCCTTTCGAGGCTTACATAAATAGAACACGAGGACCAACGTAGCTATTACACAAATTGAACTTTTTGATATGTCAATTCCTTTCCGTAATAATTTACCAGAAATAAATTTTTACTTACTCTCCACGAAAAGTGTTTATTAAATTTATGAATTAATTTAATTTGATGCTGCAAAAGTTTTCGGTTTAGTTTCGATTGTCGAGTTCCGAAAGCGATTTCCTCCTGGCCCCTTTATAAAACATTGTGCCCTCTAATTTTCGGTGTTGTCAAATTCCCACTGAAAGTAAATTTTTGTGATGTCATATTTTTACAGAAAGTAATTTTTTTGTACTGTCGAATTCACACTGAAAGTAATTTCGTTTTTTGTGATGTTACATTCTCATTGAAAGTAATTTTTTTGTGATGTCACATTCTTACTGAAAGTAATTTTTTTTGTGATGTCAAATTCTCACAGAAAGTAATTTCTTTTTTGTGATGTCAAATTCTCAATGAAAATAAACAGTAATAATTATTGCAGCTTGAAAAGGAATAACGAATTGAATGTCTTTTTCAGCCCCGTCGGTGTGCTTTGTCCCGTGGGTTGTGCACCCGCGGCCACCCACTGTTCATCATCGGGATCCTCATGGAAAACGTGGACCTGGTGAACCGCCAGTTCCTCCACCACTTCTCCGAGAGCTTCGACGACTCCTCGCCGCCCCCCTACTCGGATCAGGTAGGCCAATCTCTCTTTCATTTAATTATTTATTATTAAATGATTCTCTTTACCTTCACATTTTGTTAATGATGCTATTTATAACAAGGGAATATCAGGCAGAAAAATGAAAGACAAAGGTTCTTTTATTGTATTTATGGGACCCCCTCCACAGATACACACAGACGCACCATCATATTTAGCATCCTTTATGCGTGATTTTTATCTACACATTTTTTGTGTGTGTGACTCAAACTTTTAAAGCTGTGTTGTATTAAAGTTGTTTTATGTCTTGTAAAATTCATTGCCTGCTGTCTGTGATCTTGTCACATTCATATAGCCGTGATTTTCCCACCCATGCAGCTCACGATCTTCCCCATACCATGCAGCAATGTAGTAGACTTTACTGTGAACAGTAATTTTAGAAATATTTTTGTTTTCAGAAAGAGAATTATCTTCATTTCAGTGAATAAAACATTCTTTGAGGTGAAAATATTCAGGGTGTTTCTGAACTCAGTACAAATTTGGAAGGAGGTAGAAAACAACAGGAATCAGAATCACATAGGCCCAAATACCTCCTTTAACTAATAAAGAGACACAGAAAAAGCAAGGGCACAATACAGAAAGCAGTATTAAATGCTTTATTACGCAGAAAAAAATAGTAAAATAGTTAGAAGCATCACGAGAGGTGTTCGAAATCCTGCCCATTGGCGTCTATGCACGATCGGATTGGCGAACATTTTCAAAAAAAATACCCAACGTTTCGTGGATCGTAGCAGCAACGATAACGATTCTTGCAACGAGGTCCATTTCAAAATCTACTGGCGTCTTGTAAACAATGGCCTTTATGGCACCCCACAAATAAAAGACGATAAATCATGTGCTCTTAGGGAGCTATGCGATGGGACCACCATGCCCAATTCATCTACCTCCTAATGTCCTATCCAGATGGTCCCGTACGAAAATTGCATAATTATATGGAGCCCAATCGTGTTGAAACCACATTCGGCATCGAATGTGCAGGATTAATGGTCAGCGATTCCTGAAGGACTCCTCAAAAGAAAGATACATGTGTGATCGTTCCTTCGAGGTGGTAAGATGTATGGACAGACCAAGTAGTCAGTCACGATTCCCGCCCACACATTAACAGCAAAGAGATGTTGTGCGGCATCTGATCTAGTTCTCGGGGTGGGGGTTTGTTTACGGCCCACATGTGCGTGTTGTGTGCATTGAACACTTTCGCACATGTAAAGGACGCTTCATCAATAAAAACAGAACATGGGAAGTATCGGTCGGACACACTTTTTGAAGAAACCACTGTGCAAACGCAACACTTTTGTGGATAATCTTCCGTCTACAGCACTTGGACTCTTTCAAGATGAAAATGATGTAAGCCTTGTGCAGAACGCGCGAAACAGTTGATGCAATGCAATTGTTTTAGCTGTAAGCGCCCGTAACTTTTACCGGGATGTCGGTTCACAGCATTCAACAGACCCTCTTCCAAGTCGATTATTCTTATTGGTACAAACACCTGGTGTCCTGGATCACAACTCTGAAGGATCCATGTTCACACAGGTTCTAAGGCACATGATTTAGTGTTCCCTGATTGGTAATCTTTCCCGATACAGCCGTTCAGTAGTGCGTCCATTTCCATTATATAGGCCATAAACAAATTGGATACATAAGCAAGTGGTCTTCATGTTCCGAACACGGCTTTCCTAGTCCGAAAATACATTCACTATGTCGTTCTAGCGTTCCTTTGTGTATAAGTTGTTGTTGTTGTTTTAATGCAGCTGGCAATACAGAGACAGTTAACATTTATGCCATAAGCAAAGGCTGCACCGCTGTTACTTCTTTAGCACTACCCAGGGGCTACGTGTAGTTTGAAGATATGCTCTGACGCGAGTAACACTACCTCCATAACGCTCCAAGATCATATTAGATCGGGACTTAAGGTTTAAAGTCGGACTCCGAACAACTACAAACATCCATGGTACCGCCGGGACTCGAACCCGAAACCTGTGGTACCACTCGGCCATCAGGACCGTTTTTTGTATTAGTAAAGATATGATTTCGTATATCTGCTAAAGATGCTGATGTGTGCTCCTTTTTCCAGGAGAACAGCAGCTCGGGCGGTTCGAGCGGCGGGAGCCGGCGGCCCGTGAGGCGGCGGCGCAAGTGCGTGGCGCAGCAGATGCAGCAGCGGCAGGCGGCCAACCTGAGGGAGCGGCGCCGCATGCAGTCCATCAACGACGCCTTCGAAGGGCTGCGGGCCCACATCCCCACCCTGCCCTACGAGAAGCGCCTCTCCAAGGTGGACACCCTGCGGCTGGCCATCGGCTACATCGGCTTCCTCAGCGAGCTCGTCAACTCCGGCAGGCACCCCGCCGACCCGCTGCAGAGCCAGGCGGCGGAGCAGCCCAAGAAGGTCATCATACAGTGCCACAGGGGTGAGTCCGCAATTTTTGTGTTGAAAGAGTGAACTTTTGTGTCTTAAGACTACATTATTTTTTTATCTACAGATTAAATTATTTTTTTAGTAAAAAAATTAATCAACTAAATGATTTAAAAAAAAAAATGCGATACGGAAACACCAGGATCATCTTAAAATCATACAGTTTCAACTTTTTGAAAAATGGCAATTAGCATAGTGATGTTAATTGGCATATTGATAATGATTGTTGCAAATCAAAGTCTAGTTTATGCAATTTTACCTGGTTTTAATTGGTTGCCTGAAGAGTTTTATGGCACAAGGGCCGGATTCGGCATTGGGCACACATCATCCAATGGCTTATAAAACAATACCGATAAAATACCAAGTTACTGCACTAAATATCGATAGAAGAACAGCTACTACTATTGTGTCCAAAAAGTAAGACGAATTTTCAATTTAAATTTCCCGGGCATATGGAATTTCAATTTTTTTCTTTATTTAGATTGTTGGTATTGTCCTTGAAATCTGTGTAAAATTTGACGTCAAAATATTCATTAGTGCTAGAATTAAGCTTGGTTTTGTGAGATGCTAAAATGATTCCGGCAATTTTTGAAATGTCTCTTCAATCGACTCAAAACGGTGTTCCCGGGGTGGTCTTTTGAGTTTAGGGAATAGTCAGAAGTAGCACGATGCTAAATTAGGTGAATACGGTGGCTGTGGAACGATATGGGTATCTCACAAAACCAAGCGTAACTCAAACACTAATGAGTATTTTGATGTAAAATTTCACACAGATGTGAAGGACAGTTCCAACAACCTAAAAAAAAAAAAAAAATTGAAATACCACATCTTCTTCTTTTTGGACACAGTAGTACTCTCACAAAATTAAGGATGAAACACCCCAAAAATATGAAAATTTCTGCTGATGACGTTAAAAATACCAAAAAATGTGGCAACTGCCCTGATGTCGAGCTTACTCTTCGTCATGTTTTTGATTGGCCAATTGTTGAGCCGCCATACATTGTATGGACCATCTCTCGGATTTATACTTCGAGCTGGCGATCAACATAGCCAATATTCTTCGGGAGCACCACGATATTTGACTAATTCTTGTACTATTCAGGGAATAAGACAACAACAACTCAATAATATTAATAAAATATTTCTTGAACATTCTACGAATTTTCGAATCATTTCTATAGATTGGATGTAATTTTTTTTACTTTTGACATGCCGCAATCTTTTAAATACGATATGTCTTTATAGAGTATTTATCTATAAAAAAACCACCAATTAATGATTCATAATCGAATCCTTTATGATATGTGCATATACAGGAACAGAACAGTAAATTAACATAATCGCAAGCATTCGAAGTTAAATTGGAATCCCACCACATACTAAGATAGCCTGTCGCAGAAGGTCTACCTGTCAAAAACTTGAGAGGATAGAAAATCAGACACCTTATTGGTTGATTCACTATGATGTGAGATCTTAGTATCTGGGGGATATATAGATTTTTTATTTATACTTCATACTGTTGACTGTTTTACAAGATTTTTATTTGTTTCACATTTGTTTTTAAATTCCATTAATATATATCTACTGCATCATTTTTTGGCCATTACATTCTCATAAAAGGTGAAATGAGTATATTTTTTCAATCAAATTTGTTTATTATATTTAAAAAATAACAATTCCTGTTAGTTATTAAATCAATCAGATCCTTAGCAACATGAAAACTTTACTGTTTTTAATTATACATTTCAGCGCGTTTGTATAATATTAATTTTGAAGAATATCTTTTACCTGATTCAACTTTAATATTTCAACTGTCAACGTAAAAATGATAAAAAAAAAAAAAAAAATGTATTTTCACTATGTATCAAAGTCAAGGAAGATGGAATCGGTATTTCAGGCCAAAATAAATGTTTAAATAAACAACAGTAGTAATTTAATGGAGGTACCAATTGAAATTTCAGAAGAAATTTGTCGAATTTTTTTTTCTCGACAAAACTATGATTGTCATCCGAGTTTAACAATTTGTTTTTAATTTGAACAATGTGATTTTCATTTATGAAGTGTATTAAAAACATTTTAACAAAAAGCAACACAATTCAAACATTTTCAATTTTGAAAAACGTCATAACTGACACGATATACTATGTGATAAACGAAGACGTGTATACTTCGTGATCTTAACGAAGGCTCTTTAAAATTTCAATTGAAAAACTTGATGCAAAATTATTTCTATATTAATGGCAAGTCTATCCGGATCACAAAATTTAATTAAAATCTATATGACTACCCTTGGATATAACAACAATCCACAACAGTTCCATCGTTTAGAAATTGTTTCCTTAATGTAGAGAATATCTATCTTGATATATTCAGGCATTTAGCTGCTTCAGTGATTGGCTGCCTTGCTTCTAATGACTTTCTTTCTTCAATTGGTAAAATTAATGAAGTGCATTAAAAGCAACAACAACGCAACACACATTCAACGTTAAAATACATCCTAATTTACACGATATAAGATAGCCAATTGACCATCAGGCCGCAGTAGTGCATTGCAGGAGGCAAAGCGACACATTGCATAATGTAATTACACTGTACTACATAATGTTGTTTGGGAACTGTTTGAACTATTAATAACTGCTTTGAATGGGTTAAAATTAATCTTGTCCTTTACTGTGAGATTAAAAACCTTAAATATGAGTTTGATATTACGACATTAAACTTACTATAAGTTATAAGCAGGTATCTTTAAGGGTTGCAGTCTTTTAAAACAGCTTGCATAAGAACAGTTTTTAAAATGTACACACCCGTGTTCGTCCCCAACTATGTTTTTTATCTATCTCCACCAACGAGTTGGGGAATATGTAAAAATAATAAGCTTTTGAATGGGTTAAAATTAATATTGCCATTTAATATGACGTTAAATACCTAAAATATGAGTTTGATGTTTGATATTACGGCATTAATGTTATTATATGCAAGTATCCTAAAGAGTTTCCGTTCTTTTAAAACAGCTTGTATAAGAACAATTTATTAAAATGTGTACTGTTTTTCTAAAATTTGCACTGTGTGTACTGTTTATTAAAATTATTCTTGCCCTTTACTGTAAGTTTAAAATCTAAAACATGAGTTTGATGTTTGATATTATGGCATTAAACTTACTATAAGTTATATATATGCTCATATCTTTAAGAGTTGCATTCTTTTTAAAACAGCTTATATAAGAACTGTATGTTAAAATGATATATAAGCATAATAATATATGCACACACGTGCTCATCTTCAGCTATGTCTTTTATCCCACTCCACAAATGAATGAATTAGGGTACATGTAAAAATAATAAGCTTTTGAATGGGTTAAAAATTAATCTTGCTCTTTACTGAGAAGTTAAATCTAAAATATGAGTTTGATGTTTGATATTATGGCTCATATAAAAATTGTTTGTTAAAATGTAGAACGTGTTCGCCTCCAGCTATGTCCTTTTATTCCCTATGTCCTTTTATTGGTGTATACGTAAAAATAATACGCTTTTGAATGAGTTAAAATTAATCTTGCTTTACTGTGAAATTAAAACCTAAAATATGAGATTGATGTTTGATATATGACAATAAACTTAGAACTTAAAGAAGGTAACATTTAAAGATACGTGCATATAACTTATTAAAGTTATATGCAAGTATGTTAAGGGTCGCATTCTTTTAAAAAAGCTCGTATAAGAACTGTTTGTTAAAATGTACACACACGTGTTCATCTCCAGCTATGCCCTTTTACCCCCGCTCCAGCGATGGATCGGTGTATATGTAAAAATGCTTATGTGGACGAGAGTCGATAAGGACATTCAATATCGATCCTTGCAACTTGCGTGCTCCTCCAGATAAAACGCAAGGCGTGGGAACCTCGCCACTTGCCACGTCTGCCCCTGCGCAAAGGGCCTTCTGGGGACACGCCTCCATTCTGTACGTCTCGATTTTGGTAGCGCTCTCTGCCCAAATTTAAGCATTTAATATCTGGAAAATCCGTTCATTATTTTAGATAGCATTAAATAGTAACGATTGTCATCTTTAATTTACCAGTACATTTCCCACTATTGTTTATTAATGATTTCTATCTTGGTGACGGTTTTTAATAGTGGATCTAATGTTTTATAAATAAAAACAAACTATTTTCATAAAAAAAAAAAAAAATAATAAAAAAAAAAGCTAAATGCAGATAGCAGATGTTTTATTGAGCCTGTTTCTGAAATGGGAAAGATGATTTATTTCCCTCAAATAATTTAGTTCTGCACTGAAATGCATTATTGTCTTCACCCACAATTTGTTTCAGAGAACTAGAATAAGAAATGAATGCATAGTGGAGTACTACCAAATGGTGAATAATTGACGACTTCTTGTTTTGACATCATTATAGATAAATCGCTTTCAAAGAGTTGGTTTCAAACAGTTGGTTTCAGAGAACTAGAATGAGAAACGAGTTCATAGTGGATTACTACTAAATGAAAGAAATCAAACAGTGAATAATTGACGACTTCTTGTTTTGACATCATTATAGATAAATCGCTTTCAAACAGTTGGTTTCAAATAGTTGGTTTCAGAGAACTAGAATGAGTGAGTTCATAGTGGATTACTACTAAATGAAAAGAAATCAAACAGTGAATAATTGACGACTTCTTGTTTTGACATCATTATAGATAAATCGCTTTCAAACAGTTGGTTTCAAATAGTTGGTTTCAGAGAACTAGAATGAGAAACGAGTTCATAGTGGATTACTACTAAATGAAAAGAAATCAAACAGTGAATAATTGACGACTTCTTGTTTTGACATCATTATAGATAAATCGCTTTCAAACAGTTGGTTTCAAACAGTTGGTTTCAGAGAACTAGAATGAGAAACGAGTTCATAGTGGATTACTACTAAATGAAAAGAAATCAAACAGTGAATAATTGACGACTTCTTGTTTTGACATCATTATAGATAAATCGCTTTCAAACAGTTGGTTTCAAACAGTTGGTTTCAGAGAACTAGAATGAGAAACGAGTTCATATGGATTACTACTAAATGAAAAGAAATCAAACAGTGAATAATTGACGACTTCTTGTTTTGACATCATTATAGATAAATCGCTTTCAAACAGTTGGTTTCAAATAGTTGGTTTCAGAGAACTAGAATGAGAAACGAGTTCATAGTGGATTACTACTAAATGAAAAGAAATCAAACAGTGAATAATTGACGACTTCTTGTTTTGACATCATTATAGATAAATCGCTTTCAAACAGTTGGTTTCAAACAGTTGGTTTCAGAGAACTAGAATGAGAAACGAGTTCATAGTGGATTACTACTAAATGAAAAGAAATCAAACAGTGAATAATTGACGACTTCTTGTTTTGACATCATTATAGATAAATCGCTTTCAAACAGTTGGTTTCAAACAGTTGGTTTCAGAGAACTAGAATAGTTCATAGTGATTACTACTAAATGAAAAGAAATCAAACAGTGAATAATTGACGACTTCTTGTTTTGACATCATTATAGATAAATCGCTTTCAAACAGTTGGTTTCAAACAGTTGGTTTCAGAGAACTAGAATGAGAAACGAGTTCATAGTGGATTACTACTAAATGAAAGAAATCAAACAGTGAATAATTGACGACTTCTTGTTTTGACATCATTATAGATAAATCGCTTTCAAAAGTTGGTTTCAAAAGTTGGTTTCAGAGAACTAGAATGAGAAACGAGTTCATAGTGGATTACTACTAAATGAAATCAAACAGTGAATAATTGACGACTTCTTGTTTTGACATCATTATAGATAAATCGCTTTCAAACAGTTGGTTTCAAACAGTTGGTTTCAGAGAACTAGAATGAGAAACGAGTTCATAGTGGATTACTACTAAATGAAAAGAAATTGAATAATTGACGACTTCTTGTTTTGACATCATTAAGATAAATCGCTTTCAAACAGTTGGTTTCAAACAGTTGGTTTCAGAGAACTAGAATGAGAAACGAGTTCATAGTGGATTTACTAAATGAAAAGAAATCAAACAGTGAATAATTGACGACTTCTTGTTTTGACATCATTATAGAAATCGCTTTCAAACAGTTGGTTTCAAACAGTTGGTTTCAGAGAACTAGAATGAGAAACGAGTTAGATTACTACTAAATGAAAAGAAATCAAACAGTGAATAATTGACGACTTCTTGTTTTGACATCATTATAGATAAATCGCTTTCAAACAGTTGGTTTCAAACAGTTGGTTTCAGAGAACTAGAATGAGAAACGAGTTCAATTGGATTACTACTAAATGAAAAGAAATCAAACAGTGAATGACGACTTCTTGTTTTGACATCATTATAGATAAATCGCTTTCAAACAGTTGGTTTCAAACAGTTGGTTTCAGAGAACTAGAATGAGAAACGAGTTCATAGTGGATTACTACTAAATGAAAAGAAATCAAACAGTGAATAATTGACGACTTCTTGTTTTGACATCATTATAGATAAATCGCTTTCAAACAGTTGGTTTCAAACAGTTGGTTTCAGAGAACTAGAATGAGAAACGAGTTCATAGTGGATTACTACTAAATGAAAAGAAATCAAACAGTGAATAATTCACAACTTATTTTGATCATTATAGATAATCACGTTCAAACAGATGGTTTCAAACAATTTTCAGTTTGTTTCAGAGAATTAGAATGAGAAATGAATGAGGAATGGAATACTACTAAATGAAAAGAAACCAAACAGTGAATAATTGACGACTTCTTGTTTTGACATTATTATAGATAAATTATTTTCAAACTATTAAAACTATTATAGCTTTTAAACTATTTCAAACTAAACGTTCATTAATTAATTCAATTATTCTTGCTTTAAATCCCGAATTATTACAAAGAAATTACTTTTCAACTATAGAATATTTTTCTAATAACAAATAAAATTTTAAAAACATATTTGATGTGTGTTATTTAATGTATGTAACGATCAGTTACACATTCACAAATAATAATTATGTAAGGCAACATCAATTTATTAATTTAATAAGGTTCAATGGTTATAATCGAAAATTTTTATAATGCATTCTTCATTCTCATAAAAATTCTGAAATATTTGTTAAAAAAGTTTCCCACAAAACTGTTCAAACTTTAGAAAAAAAAGGTATAAAATATATATAAGTTGTTTGATTTTCAGTCCAATTCAATATATTGTTTTTAATTCACAATGTTATTTAACTTAGCATTCCTTACTTTGAAAATAATTATTTCGACTGTAGGAAATAAAATTTTATTTTATGAAAAAAATTTATTATAACATTCTAGCAATTCAGAATAGGAAGCAAAATTGAAATATACTCAAAAAATATTTATATTTTCCTAATAAAGTGAAAGATTTTATATTTGTACACAACAAAAATACATTATATACAACAGTTTAAGTTAATTACTATATAAAAATAATACAATAGAAACAAAATTTTATAATTACTTTCTTAAGGTAAAATACATAGACTCTTAAAAAATTCTATTAAATCTTTATAAAAACACACTGCTATTCACTGTTCAAGAATTTTTAGTATTTATAGAAAAAGCATAAATTCAAAAATTTCCCTTAATTCTTTCATAAAAAAAACACATACTACTATTCACTTTAAGAATTTTTTAAAATAGGAACAGTTTGTTATATTTAGTATACTAACATAACATTTAAATATCTTCAGACCACATTAAATACAGGTTTGCAATGCGGGAGATTACTTTTATCACATGAAAATAAATTACAAATTGCAATCACGTAATTTCTTTTTTTGTTTTTAGGTGCTCCAGCTGGTTACGTGCCATTAGCTGGTCACTCTCTGTCGTGGTCCAGCGAGAAGCCCAGCGCACAGAATGGAAATGTAATGGTGGCCAAGGTATGGACACCTGAAGACCCCAGACGTCACAAGTCAGACAGCAGTTCGTCCCTTGGATCTCCAATTTAAAAGACAATTTTTAAAAAGTCCCGATTCTATGATATCCTGGACATTTTACGATGACATATGTTGAAGAATTCCTTTACATGACAGTTCCGATTCTATGATATCCTGGAAATTTTACAACGATATATGTTGAAGAATTCCTTTACATGACAGTTCCGATTCTATGATATCCTGGAAATTTTACAATGATATATGTTGAAGAATTCCTTTACATGACAGTTCCATACTATATATCATTTTTTAAGATATGAATTACAAATTATTATTCATTTTAAGGCCTTTAATTTGAATTATTCAACCTGGAGTAATGATCCAAGAAAGATTAATTCATTGAGTCAACCCTTTAAAGGACAGTCCAAGAAGTTGCAATATTAAGATATCGTAGACATTTTAAAGTGACAGAAAAAAGTATCATAAAACAATATATATTTTTTGTTTATGACAGCTCCATATATATCACTTTTTTTAAAAACTTGTAAATTATAAACTATTATTTATTTTCAAATCTTTATCTAGACTGATGGTGGACAGTCTTAAGACATTTTGATGAAGATGGTGGGCACTGAAGCAAATATTGATGATAAACTGTTTGATGAACCAAAAGAAATGACGAAAAAGCATGGTGGATATTTTGATTAAGACCGATAATTAGCGTCTTGATAATTCAAAGCATGTTGATGAACATCTTGATAATTCAAAGCATGTTGATGAACATTTGTAATTAAAAACATATTCATGAACGTCTTGGTAATTCAAAACATGTTCATGAACGTCTTGGTAATTCAAAGCATGTTGATGAATATTTATGAAAGTGAATATCTTGAAATATTCTGTATGGGATGTTGCAAAAATCAACGAAGTATATGATGAACTTGACATGATTTTTTTTTCCATAGAGGATCCGTCCTAAGCATTTCGGACGTGACATGAAGTTTTGGAATTATAAAAAAAAAATCACCAGAACAATAAAGCTTCGAATATCATTTGGTGCTTTGAGGGACGATTCCCACTGAAACTACGAACTGGATATGATAGTTTAGAAACTGACTCAGTTGTGATCTGTATAGCTATTATTGTACATTAAAGTTTATTGTCTGCATTGTTGACATGAGTTTTTTTTTATCTATAAATAAAAAAAAAATCTTGGATGTTCTAAAAAGTCAGTTAAAGAAACAAACGTTAATTTAATTATTAATTAATTTAATTTATGTATAATTTTCAAAACGAATTTTTTTCTATTCTAAATAACCAACTTTTAGTCATATAAAGTCAGATTTTTTTTTTAAAAATAAAGACTTATCTGAATTGTTGTACACAATTCAGTTGTATACAACAATAATGAACACAATACTGAACAGAGTGGGATATTACACACAAACAATACTACACTGAGTTGTATACAACAATACTGAATATTCAGTTGTATATAATACAACTGAATTGTTGTATACAACAATTTTCGTTGGATCTCCTATTACCAGCAATTGATCTGATGAAAAACAGATTATTATAGTTTTGAAATATTACTCAAAATGTTTCTCTGGTGATTTCATAAAATGAAAAATGAAAACTTTCAAACTGATCTTCCAGTTGTTCAGAGTCTATTAAATTCTCAAGAATTCCTGCGTTGATTTTCAAAAATTTTCATTTGCCATCAATTTAAATTTTCTGGGGATGTATAAAAATATCATTTCGTTTCATTAAGAATATTTTCTTCTCCTGTCGATTCGCTGAAGTCCTCGAGGGGATATTCAATCACAGCTTCCTTTTCTGAATCTTCTGGACTTTCCAATTCCATTAACCTACGTAAAATAAAGAAATTATTAATTCATATAATTAACAAGAAGTAATAATATGTTCTTTGTTAAATGTAAATAAAACTACAATTGAAAAAAGTATCTTCATTCTGAGTGAAAAAAATAAGAGAAAAGTTTGGCTGAAGGAATTTTTCAATACAGTTTTTGTCGACTGTTTCCAAAATGTTTTTTTTTCCTTTTCATTTAAGTTTATTTATATCATTTGTTTAATTTTAAACATATTTTAAAAACAAATAAAAAAAAAAAAAAAAAAATCGAAAAAAAGTCTGTTTTTATTTTTATAAAAAAATTTGTAGCTTCTTTTTTTATAAAATTTAGCATGTTCTATTAAAAGAATCAGAGATCGCCCAGGAAAACGAATGCAAAAGCCAAATTCAATGATCTTTTAATTCAATCATTATTTCATTCTTTTTAAATATTAATTTCTGTAACGTATGCAGGAGGGCGAATTTCGAATTCGCTAGCCACGTGATCTGAAGTCATTGATGGCAGAGCAAAAAAAACGCTGAAGCCTATGGTTCGAGATTCGAGCCTGAAGCCTATAGTACCAAAGGCCAGAGCGCTAGCTACTTGGCCATCAGGCAGGTTGACAAATTTTAAATGAGTGATCCAATCTATTCGAACTGCTAATGATTAGCAGTAAACTACCAATAATTAACATACGAACTGCTAATAATATTATTAGGTAATTCCTTATGAATAATCTGAAAACTGGAGTATCTCCAGTTACAACTTCGTTTTTTATATTTTAGGGAATCCACAGTTAAAAGAAGATTTTTCGTTAAAGTTTCCCCAATATTTATTTACCTGCGATCTATATCATCAATTCATCCAGTTGTATTTTAAATAATTATAGCCGAACAAAGATTGGTAATCTTTTAAAAACATATCTGCAGTGACAAATTTTAATTTATTGTTACAAAACATTGTGGTTCAGGAATGATATTGACTTAACTGCCAAACAATTGATAATTTGATGAGTGAATCAATCATTCAATAAGTATCAGTATTATTTTCATATAAAAGGGAACAATTCTGCAGGGAACATACTTTTGATTTTTATAGAGTGAACTTGAAGCTCCCTCCACAGAAATTAAGAGTCTTTGAAACATTTTTTTTTAATTCTAAACGCCTGACATTTGTCCTTAACGTCATTCGAAGTTGTAGTCGATAGTTATAGCAATTATCATATTTTTATTTGTTCAAATTTTGAGGGTGAATGCAAACCAAGAACGTTGCATATTACACCACGTTTCACACTATATCTGCTTTTACTATGGGAGGTTTTGGAGTGTCCCCAAGAGATTTTCAGTTTGCGGGGCCTTGCTCTCTACTACAAGTTTACAATTCGTACAGCAACAATCTAAATTTATTGCTTTTTGGTTTCAGCAACAAGTTTATCTTTATTGCTTTATGGTTTCAGCAATAAGTTTACCTTTATTTGGAATTCACATTGTGCCATTATATTAAACATGCTTTGTTTGAATTATGAACATCTTTTATTATAGCAATACAGGCATAAATACTTACACCCATAAATACGTAGGGTATTTATGGATTCATTTCTGGTTGCCTTTACCGATATTCTAGCTTATTGGTTGGAATATTCTGAAAGTTTTCTTAAAGGTTAATCAAGGTTTCTTTAAGGCTGTTAATTACTTTTAAAAATACATTGCTAACAAGTTTTTAATAACTGTTTTTTAAAAAAACTTTCATTGAAATCGAGTGCAATATTATTGACTAAAAGTTTTTTTTAAAGAAATCTAAGACCTCACTTTTTGATTTTTCGTGTAAGAACCATGATATCAAATTGCTAAGGTTATTTGATTATTTAAAAATAACAATGCAATAATTATAACTGCAGTTTCTTTTCCGCTTTCTTGAAGGCGTTTCTGCAGTTCTTTCATTACTAAAAGTATTTTGTGTATTATCGTGCAATTTTGTGCTGCCATCTATCGACATCAAAAATAAATATTTGTCATTTAAAAACAAATACGACAGACAGACAGGATTCACAAAATTCGTTCATATTTTTAATTCAAATTTAATTTTCCTTCTTTTTTCTTTTTAAGTATTATGATGCTCTTAAATGACTTTTAATTTGCATTACTATTCTCGATTTTTAAAATTAAAAACACGACTTTTTAAATATTTCATTTCAGAAATTAACAATCTATTGTTATATAAACATGCCATACCATTGTGAAACAAGATAAAAAAATATTAGATGGGTATGTATATAAGACTACAATTTATAAATAAAGAAGAGGAAATAACATACGTGATGTAATTTGACATGAATTATCAAATTGTTGTTTTTAGTCATGAATGTCAAATTACATAGAAATTGCAAAGTATGCTAAACACCTTTTCCTTGATTATTTTTAAATTTGAATTATTCTGTTTTAACTTATATTCTTAGTAGCAAAATTTAACAAAATACATTTTTTCATCTAAATACTAATCTAGTATCAAATTAAAATTCTATTCTTGTATCAAATTAAAACTTTTCAAAAAATATATAAAACAGAAACTCAATGCAATTTAAATATCCATAAAGATTTAAATTTTTAAGTATAAAAATAATTTTAAAGGCTTAATTATTACAGTAAGAGATCTCTACCTTTGAAGGACGATAAAACAAATAAACTTCATATTTATCTACTTTATAAGCTAAACAAATAAAAAATTACAAGTAATATATATTTTAATATTTTATTATTTTAATGGTTCCACTTACATCAACGCTTTCGTTGTAGTCTCTGTCGAAAAGTAAGTTGTGATGTCAAAAGCGAGAAGACTCGATGTAGATTTAAATTACATATTGTATCAAAACTGAGACTGTTTATATAAAAGTTTTTCTTTTAATTTTCTGTCATACAGCAGGCAAATGCTTAGTGTCATCAGAAACAATATGTCCTGGTATGAAGGGACAGATATGAAGTCAACAAAAAAAAAAAAAAATGCAAGACTAAAATAAAGCACTTCATCAAAAATGCTCGAGATGGAAATAGGGATCGTCAACAACAAAAACAACAAAAAGAAAAAAAAAAAGCATGGAAAAAATAAGTATTCTAACACAAAATATACGTAGGAAGAAAAGAAAATATACAACACAATGGCATTAAACAGGCTAATTTAATTTTTTTTCTTCTTATTGGCTAAAAAAAGAATTAACATTAAAATTTGGCTCACACGAGTGCTATATACAGACAATATCTTGGCATTCTTATTTTTATCTATACATCTTTTACTGCCTTGGTAGCTAGAAGCCCACGTTTGGTTGAAATTGCCATCTTCTGACAGAAATGTAATTGGACGACAAGCAATTCTTCTGCATCCGATGGTTCCTTGTTAAGAAACGTCACATTTAACTAATATAACAGTTACCAAACTGAGATTTGTAGAATTTCATATTCTTATAAATAACTGAAATTGGTTAACGTAAACCATCGAATATATATATATATATATATATATATATATATATATATATTGTAACGTCTTGGAATATACTAGATCTATCACGGCTTCAAGAAGAGGTCCTTTTTTTTTCCCATTTTCAGTTTCATGGGAATGCTTTATAAATATAATGTTTGTAAATAAAAAGTATATATATATACATACATACATATATACATACAGAACTCCATTTGAAAAAAAAAATGAAAATTAAAGATAATTTGATTCACAAGTGCAGTTAACTCCAGGGACGGAGATTTCTAATAGTTCTTAAGTCTAGGATGAGTCTACTTACTAGGTGTACGGCAGACCGTAATTAGCACACGGCGTGATACACAAAACCACAAGGGGCTCACTTTGAAAACAGGTGGAAAATCCAGCCTATTCAATCACTACAGAGAGAAAAAAACAATACTTCTTGTTGACTCATTGCAGAACTACCTTTTTTTTTCTCCAAACCCCCCCCTTTAAGAAAATCCTTTAAGGGGGAAGGGGGTCAGCTTTCCTTACTTCTTACTGGAGTCGATACTTTCTCAGCCCATGGTCTATCCGCAATTACGATGCAACAACTCATGGCGTAGTCCATATTCCATCTGTATTTGTTTCAACATGTGAAGGTTGGATAGACAACCGCTAATTCCATGAGGTCTCATTATCCATGTCACTGAATATTTGCTATCGGCTTTGAGTGACAGGTTGTTCTCATTAGCACATAGAACTAATTGCATGTAATATAACTATCCACAACACTGTTTATCTGCTGTCAAAATTGAGTGACAGGTTTTTTATGTACTTGTTAAAGAATATACATTCTTCTCTTCTGGGAACAATATGCTACAACTCTTCTCGTGGAAAAAATGCTATAAAACATGTTCTTATTGAAAATTTCTGCAATTTCATTGACACATTTTGTGTCAATGAATCCGTGACATTAACCTCCTGAAAACAATAACCCATCAGTAAATGTTTGTGTTACATTACATAGAACATAAAATCTTTGACGTAAAAAAAAGAAATCATGTACGTTGCAACCAAAAAAATCATAGAGGGGTTGGTACAATGATCATTACATAAACAAGAAACTGCACTTACTTTCCGAAGTTCTCGCCCTCTTCGAGAGTGTCGGGAAGTTTTTGATCCCTCGTCTCGGGCAGAAGGAAAGCTAACACACCACTGCTCAATGCGAGGAGGCCGTACAGAATGTTGGGAACAGCAGGATGGGTCGCCTTGCCCTGCAATGAGATGGCCCATCAATTCCAATAAATTAATCTAGTATAGATACAAGAAGGAAGCTGCTATTTGTATACCTCGATTATATCTCATAGATCAGGGATGGGCAAACTTTTGGGGAAAAAGGGGGAAATCGGGTAAAAAAAAAAAGTTTTGCGGGCCAAAATAAATTTTTTTTTAAAATTTTAAAAACAACATTCAAGTATTACAATTTAAATATGTTAATGAGATGAATGAAATTGCGCTTTCATTTTTAAAATTCCCTTATATTGAGGTTCGAAGTGAGATGTACTGATTCTAAGGAATGAGGCTAAATGCTGCTCTGTCAGTCTACTTCTGAAATAATTCTTTCTGTGGTTCATAGTTGAAAACACTTGTTCCCATATATAAGATGAATCAAACATAGCACTGATTTTCTGGGCGTGAGATATTAAATTTAGGAAACTTTCGATAATTATTAGAAAAACTAACTTGTTGGCGCTAATCTATAGCTAACAAAGAACTTCCGCTTTTAACACTTTACCGATTGAAAGCTGTGTGTGCTTGATATTTCCGTCAATTAATGTTTTGTAGAACAAAAATAGAGAAAGTAAAAAGATCTTCAGTCCTTTGAAACAAGTAATATAAAAAAAAGTACCAAAGTTGGAATCCCGGCCGTGGCATAGATGTTTGGTAGTGATTTGGAATCCGTGTTAAACTATAGGTGCCGGTCTAATTAGTCCAAAAGTGTGCACGAAATGATCGTAGAGAGACAAACCAAACCTCACGATACGTTCTTGCTTACAGCTGCAATTTATATTTTCATAACAATACTTTCTTATGAAAATATAAATTGCAGCTATAAGCAATTCTTATAATTTCCCTCTACAGTCCATATAGTACATCGGTCAGAAATATCTTTAGAATATTTTCAAATACCATATTACTCTTGAAAGACAAACAATTAAGCATTAAACTACTTCATTAGTAAATTCATTTTTAAATTAATTTTTTCTATCTATTAAAATAAATTGGGAAGTACTTCTGATAACTTTTAACAGCAGTCCTTGTTGTCGAGATGTACTTATGCATTTTAGATTCGCATATCCCTTTCAAATTTCAAACTTCCATTGATTCTCCTTCAAATTTGAATTTTTCTATGATGCCTTTCACATTTTTTTCCCAGTGATCCCTCTTCCCCCAGCAAAACAATGATGTAAGAAACGAATATTTTTAATGGGCGCCTGATCGCCGAGTGACTGGCGCTCAGTCCCACAGATTTCGGGTTCGAATTCCGACGGTGCCTTCGATAATTATATCCACTTTAAACCAGTTTAATATGATAGTAAAGTGTTAGGCGTAGGGCTAACAACCCTACCCGTTAAAAGAAAGCATCTTATGTTTCGAAATCTGCCAGTAGGCAGACGGCCTTGCCCCAAGGGGTTGTTGAGCCATTATAGTAGATTTTTTTTTTTTTTTTTTTGCCACTGTACGGTCATTTTGTGAACACTTTTGGCTAAATAAATCTGAGACGTAAAATTTAAGTGGATTCCAAACCATTAACAAACATCCATGCTACCGCCAGGATTCGGGACCTAAACCCTATGGTAACAAAAAGGCCCCAGCGCTGGCCAATTGGCCATCAGGTCGCCCATTGAAGAAGAAGTAGTATATATTTAATATATAAATGTAATAAGTTATCTTTGTAAAATATATGTATAAAAGAATTAAAAATTGAATAAAAGTAAATTATAAAAATTTCTTGACTTGTGTTGAAAAATTTAACATAAAAATAAAATTAAAACGGGGAAATTTCTCAAATGGTTTCGCATCCACTGGGAGTTTGAAATTTAAGAATCAACGTGTTAAAATTTCAAACAGATTAAAAAATTTTTTCTTCGATGAGATTTCTAGTATGAGGATGCTATCAGAGAATATTTTTTGTTGTTGTTGTAATGCTTTTTTAGTATCTCTGAACCGGAACATTAGTTAAAAAAAATTATTAAATAACTACTTACCAGTTCCGTACAAAGGTGCCAAAATAGATCCGATTCGAGCACACATGGAACACGATCCTAAAGTGACGTTGCGCACCACAGTGGGAAATAGCTCTCCCGTGTAGAGGTACATCAGCCCAAAAGATCCCGTGACGCAGAACTTGCCCACCATGGCGAAACTGGTGCTCAGCCACGAAAGCTCTGCAACACACCAACATCAATCACTCAGTAGTGATCAAACTTTTAGAGCTGTGATAGGTAAATCAAACATGAACAGGATAAAAATTTGATCCAATGGCGTAACTATGCAATCTGAGGCCCATGGAGAATTTTTTTTAATGAGGGCCCGTCTATGAAAAGTATTATCATTGTTTTTCTTTTTAATAAATTAGAAAAAAAACACGAAAAAAAAACACATGAAAAAATGAAATAGTCCAGCATGGAGAATCTGCGAAACAAGTGACTTCCCGTTTTCTGTAAGTCGCAGACTTGCCAGCGAGAATTCCCACATTTAAATTTAGCCTATTCAAGAACCAAGGGAATTCCCTAACAAGTGAATTTAAAAATGTCCCAGTGGCACATGGGTGATAGCGGGAATTCCAGTTTTAATTTTGTTAGTACCTATTGACGTAACAGAAATCTGGTAAGTCCCTAGCATCGGTATTTAGTAATTATTTCTATTACTATTACTACCAGATGCGATATATTTTCATACAAATGAATACGTTCAAAATCTGGATACACATTTTTTAATTTATCACTTTAATAACTTAAATTTATTAAATACGAAATTAAATTTTATTTTTATTTTGTAATAATAAATGTTAGGCCTTTCTGTACTCATAGCCCTCTGTTCGGGCAGGGGCCAGTGGCAATTTTCTTGTCTTTCCACCCTATTTGATAGTTTTATTTATAACTTTTGTTGACTAATAAAGACATTGAAAAATATTTATTTAATTATGCACAACATTTATTGAACAGCAATTAAAATATTAACTGTTATTATTGTAGTCAAACACCCAATTATCATTGCATCTAAATGAAATCTATGAATCTATTTCATCCAATTGAAATCGAGGTAAGTGATTAGGATTTAAACATCAATATTGCACACGAACACAGCCATCATCGGCAATATAAGAAATAAAAATTTATGTCAGTCTAATTAAAAATATTCATTCATTTATGTTCAGTGAACTAGCAGTACTGCGTATAACTTTAATATTTGCTTTAAATCCAATGTAATGTAGATGATTCACAATTTTTTCCCAACTATGTGATTATCCAATTGTGACGATGACAATTAACTATCCATTTGTATAATTAATTTATGAAAATTACAAATAAGTGCTTTCTATAGCTAATAAATATTGGGTCTGTTAGATAGCTCTTTCGGGTTTTAACACTTAAAAGCATTGCAAAAGCCGAAATTGCTTTATCGCCGACCCAATAGATTTATTTTGCAATAGAGCTAGCCTTATAGTAAAATAACTCAAATTAATCCATTTAATTATAATAATTCCTTCATACAGGGTGTCTTAGCCCAGGTTTCTAAGCTTCTAGAAGGAGTAAGTACAACTAAATGATTCGGAAGCACATACAGTGGGTACAAAAAGTATTTGCACACTTACATTTTTGCTTGCAAATCATAAAATTAAGCATTAAGAAATACAAAAATTGGTATTGCCAAAAGTAGAATAAGTTTAATCACCTAAATTAAACAGAAAAAAAATACAATAATATGAATAACAATTTTTTTTTGCAACAAAATTAAAATATCTCGTGTCAAAAAGTATTTGCACACCCGCATGAATACAAAAGAAGTATAATATATATGAAAATTTCAAATAACTAATATTTAGTATGCATTCCATTAGCCCTATTACTGATTGTAATTTTGCTGGCATTGATTTAATTAAATTTTCTGTAACAGTAGGGTCAATATTTGACCACTCTTCAATAAATAAGCTTGTTTAAAGTGCAGATTTGCTTGAAATCTCCTTTTTTTCTTACTTTTAAATCCAAAGAATTCCAAAATTTTCCAAAAGATTTAAGTCTGGTGATTGTGGGTCTTTGGGGTACTTCTGGGTACATTATAAAGCAACCACATTCGTGTTATACTGGCAGTGTGCTTCGGATCATTGTCTTGCTGAAAATAGTACGAATTACTGATACCCAATTTTATTGCACTTTGTGGCAAGTTATCTCGCAACACATCCATATAGGTTCGAGCTGTCATATTCCCATCAATGAAACACAAATTACCAACTCCTTTGCTAGCCATGCACCCCAAAACCATAACAGAGCCTCCTCCAGGTTTAACTGTAGGCAATACATTTTTAGTATGGAAAGCAGAGCAAGGCTTTCTCCAAACTAATTTTGCTGCCATCTGATTTAAAGACATTGAACTTACTCTCGTCGGTGAATGTGACATTTTTTCAGAAATCAATTGGCTTATTGATATATTTCTTAGCGAATTCGAGTCTCTTCCAGTCTATTTCGTTCATTTATAAAGGTTTTCCTTGACGATCGCCCATAAATTTGTGCATCGTGCGGGACATTTCGAATACTTTGGGCACTAATTTGATCTCCAGATGTTGTAGCGACATCATTGGATAATGTTATCGCACTAACAAATGAATTTTTTGATGCCTCTCTTATAATTTTTCGCTTAATTCGCTGTGAAAGTTTCTTTGGGCGTCCAGAAAGCAAGTTATTTAATGTAGACCCTCTTTCTTTGTGACGTTTTATAATGTACTGAACAGTAGAAAAGTAAACATTTACTTTTTTTACCTATTTCTCGATAACTTAGGCTATTTTCACGAAGAGAAACAATTTTTTTCTCTCAACGAGATCGGCAATTCAGATTTCTTAGGTGCCATCACAAATTGAAATCAACAATCATCTGATAAAAAGTATCGACACAAACTCCTTTTTATAGTCGTCTAACGTATATGTTATTTACTGCGGGATGACTATCAAATAATTAACTTAAAAAATGCAAATTTCCTAAAGTTGAGTTGAGTGTGCAAATACTTTTTTGACGTAAGATTTTAATTTTTATTGCAGAAAATTTTTTATTTGTATTATTGTATTTTTAAAATTAGTTTAGATTAATAAGGTTATTATGTTTTTAAAATGCCCATTTTTGTACTTTTTAATGCATTTTTTATGAATTGTAAACAAAACTGTATGTGTGCAAATACTTTTTGTACCCACTGTAGTAGCGTTGGATCGGGAGATGCTATTAAATGGTTGTATTGTTACAAGAATAATAACGTAAACAAATAAACGTAATTTCCTTTCATTTCCGGGTGCACTACTTACTACGTCAGGAAAGCATTATCTACCTTTTATTTCTATATGATTCTGATATGTCTGAATCTACGCAACCCAAATCTAGTAGATTTTAAACCTGATGCTGAGTATATAGTGGTAAGAATGCAGATTATGATCAGTGGTTCTATACTCAACTTTATAGAAATAAATCATGGTCCTATGTTGAGTGGCATTTTTCAGTTCATATGATTGATGTTCTCTTGCAAATCAGTTACTATTATTTGACTTCACTGTTTGAGAAACAACTTGGACTAACACACAACAACGAATTCAATAGCTTTTTACCATATTTCCTACAGAATCACTAGTTTGGGGCCTTGTGAAATCACTAACCCCGGACTTTCATTGTTTATCACAGTATAGAATGAGCATGTTTATACATGATAAAACAAGATTCATAAACGAATTTTCTTTTTCATAATCAACCCAGTTGGAGGATGGGTTTTCTATCCGTACCGATGATTATGAAAAAGACTCCCAGGTTTCTTTTTTCATAATCACCTCAGCCAGACATATTGTAGCATTGCGAATGTGTACTATACATTACCATGGTCTTTCATTAGTCTTTACAGTACAGAGAAAAGAGCCCATTTGCATAAGATAGAAGTTGTGGTCCATAAATGGATCTCCTTTATTATTGTAATGAGTTTGTCTATGATTTTTTTTAAACTGAGTATTATTATCGATTCTATCGTGAAAGGTGATTAAAATAAAAAGAACTTACTTGTGGAGTACAGAGCTATAGCGGCACATGCAATCCCTCCTACCATCATGAGGGCAATGGGTGGGTCGCCAAACCCCTCTTCTTGATACCCCAAAATAGGATTACGTAAGAAGAATTCCAGAACCCCAGCCAGGAAGAAGTTGAGATAAGGGTTCCCTGCCAGATCATTGTTATGAATGACAAACCGTAATACATGAACAGATTCACTACCCTGTAAAATAAAAAGAAAATGCAATGTTTTTACACATTTATGAAGTTTTAGAATTATTTCAATACAGGTTTATTCAAAAAGTTGTTTTTAAAATTTGAGTCAATTTAAGCTATTGAAACACGCATAGATGCTTAACGGATTCGGCTTTGCACGAGGCAATGCGTAAC